>JAQRGC011539954.1:0-10499 GCA_028659135.1 Plantago lanceolata | reverse complement strand
AGTAGATTAAACCAACCTTATACCCCAGTCGGGGTTCGAACCCCTAACCTCTCCTATGCTACTCCAACACCTTTACCACCGTACCACCTTATAATTCCAATAAGTAGATTAATTTAAAAAGAAGTGGGTATAACTAAGTGACTTATTAAAGAATTTAATGGATGTTTGTAAAATTTTACTTAGAAGTTATATAAGTCGTAGAAGTAGTGTTTGCAAATTGCAAACTCAATTTATTGGAAAAAAAATGCAGCTTAATTTAAGTAAAATTACTTTAGACGGGTTGTACTAACTTCTCCAACTTCAATTTATACAGCTTAATTTAATATAATTTACCATCTTATAAACTTGGGGTGCACATCGGAGCGGATCAGATTAATCCGATCCTATTTTTCGGATTCAGATCGAAAATCACATAATCCGTAATCTAATCCGAAACCCTCGGATCGGATTCGGATTAATCCGGCGTCGGATCGGTTAAATCCGCGGATATCCATAATTCGAAAAATGTCAACCTAATTTATATTTTTCCAAATTTGTTACCTTGTATAATTGTATGACACTGAAAATTTTGGACATAAAATATATAAATAATAAAAATCCATACCAAAAAATGCTAATGAGCATAGCATAATAATCGAACGAAATGAAGTACTACTAACATAACGCTTCCTATGTTGTGGTATACTGGTATGGATGTATGGTGATTAAAAAGTTAAATAGAAGAAATCGGCGTAACGGTGCGCCTGTGCACGTATGGATATGGACTATGGACGGTATGGTTCGTAGTGGAATAAACTCCACTAAACTGTGAATTGTGAAATAGTCAAAGACGTGGCTTTATGCCCTAATTATATGAGTCCTCATAATTAATTTCTCTAATTATAATTAGAGTTTTCAAACCTAAACTCATATTTCGTAATAAAAAAATATATGTATTTGTAAATATCGGATCTGATAACCGAAATTTTCGGACTAATGAAAGCTCAATCCGAAATCCGATCCGAAGGCTTAGGATCGGATTGGTTCGGAGCGAATTGTCGAATTTTCGGACCGGATTTTCGGATCGGGGTGATTTTGCACACCCTATTATAAACGGTTGTAACTTGTAAACCAGTTAAACAATAATTTCTACTTAAAATAATTGATTATAAGTTAAATAAGTTAAAATATTGCAAAGACCCCAAGGTTGTTGTGTGCTCTGGGCTGGACTATCCTGTTCCTATATCCCCCATTTAGCCCAGCAAATTGGACAAACCGGGTCGGACTAACTAACATGTGCTACAGTGCTAGTATTGGCCCAAATTCAGTTTCTTCTTCCCATCAACTGGTACCTTCCCTTTCCATATGAGCTCACAAACAGTGACAGATTGGCTTATGTGGTTTGGTTCGTTACAATTGCTTGCTGCACCAGCTTAGTTTCCTTCCTCAAATTCCGACGCCTATCAGATATTCCGGTGCTTCATTTCTCTTCGTTTTTCGATTCTCCGGTTGCTGTTAATCCTCACGGTGGCGATTCTGGCGAAGGAGGACTCATCCAGTCCGACAGGGAAATGTTCGCTTTCTCACATTTCCGTCAGCTCCTTTACCACGTGTTCGTCAAATAAGGTGAAATTGGCTTCGGAATTGGTATAGTACTACCATCCACGAAGCCAATTTTTGTTTTCTGAGTTTTATATTCATAATAATAATGGTTACTCAAGGAGTGTTTGGGGTTCCACTTGATTTTACTGTTTTTGGTGAAAGATGTAAGAGGAAAAGTATATACACTAGGGTAGTTCCGCCTAGAAGGGGATCGAAATTTCATGTATGTAGGTGTTCAAAGAATAAGAACTGGAGATTCCATGGCAACAAGTTTATGCAAAATGTTGAGTTGTTATGGAGGAATCTAGAATTAAGGAGTGGTTGGATGATCAATTCTGTGAGAGAGCCTTTTGTTCGTACTAGAAAGCTCGAAAGGTATGTTACTCCACTGTGGGAGGAAGGGTTGTTTCTGTTCAGGTGCTCTGTGGTTTGCACTGTTTTATCTGGGGTGTGTTTATTGGTGTTTTATGGACAGTCGAAAGCGAGAACATATGTTGAAACTGAGTTATTGCCTTCTGTTTGTACTCTACTGAGTGAATCTATACAGAGAGAGATTGAATTTGGGAAAGTACGGAGGATTTCCCCTTTGAGTATAACTTTGGAATCTTGCTCGATTGGGCCTCACAGTGAGGAATTTTCGTGTGGGGAGGTTTCTGCTGTTAAGCTCCGTATTCGCCCCTTTTCAAGTCTCAGAAGGGGGAAGATTGTCATTGATGCTGTCTTGTCTAATCCAAGTGTGCTAGTTGTGCAGAAGAAGGACTATACCTGGTTGGGGATACCGTACTCCGAAGGCGGTCTGAGCAGGCACCTTTCGACTGAAGAAGGAATTGATCATCGTACGAGAACTAGGAGGATTGCGAGAGAGGAAGCTGGTTTCCGCTGGGAAAGAGAAAGAGATGACGCAGCTAGGATTTCAGCTGAAAAAGGTTATGTCCTTCCTGAAGGTAGTTGTGATCTATCTGAAAATGAGAGTATGAAAGAGAGTACAAGTGTTCCTGCAAAGGTAGTGGCTCCGGATAGAATCTTTTACATTGATGAGAAAAAACAATGGAGAGATCATCATTGCATGGATGCCGGTGCAGATTGCGATATGAAGCATGCTGATTTAGAGAGATCATTTGGTGCAAAGATTTCGCCTTCTGAATCTAACACCCTTTTCAGTCTTATGCCGGGTTCCATGAGGAACAAATTCAAGAGGAAGGCTAATGGAAGAGATTTGTCATTGTTAGATGTTGCCTCTAAGAGAAGGCTGTTGGAGCGTAGCTCATCTGCAGCTCGTCTATATTTCCAAAGACAATCACAAGGGAACTCTACCGATGAATTAGTTGGCTCTGAAGTTCAGAATTTGGAGATTTCCCCAATGCATAACACGGATGAGGACACAACTGCAAGGTCAAACATTATGAATTTGGAGAACTTCTCTCTCAGAAAAAGTGATGATGCAAGCCACTCTAAAGTAAAATTTATGGATGAGTATCGTAAAGTAGAGGATGAAAGTAGTGTCGACAACAGGGGAGTTGAAGTTATCAATGAGAAATCAAATATTAGATTTGTTCGTAAAGGAACAGAAATGTTGTCTAGGAATCAGATAAATAGCTTACGCGATCCTCCTCCTTTAACTTCCGGTGGATATGGCAAAGTTGTAAATTCTCATGATCAGACTTTATCTGACAACACTGTTGATGGGAACAAGGATGCCAATGATGGCTCTGCTTACAGTAAATGTCCGGAAAGTGTCGATATCATTAGCTCAGAGACTAAAAACAAAACTGGCACATTAGACGAGGAGATGAGAGACCATCACGATGATATTTTGGATGACCAAGGAGATCATGCCTGTGGTAGTTTGACTCCATTGGATGCCGAGTCTTCAAGTACAATGACACATTCTGCAGATATTTTGCCAGTGAGCCTAGCAACATCCTCATTCAGTGGTTTTAAAAGCATAGGTCAAGCATGGTCTCGTTTTCTTGTCAATCCTTTGCAAAGGGTGAAGTCTGAGATTGGTGCTAGAGTTGAGGATATATCCACAGAGCTAGTTGATGAGATTCGGGAAGAAAGTATGTCGGGTATGGACAAAAAGACACCATTTATTCTCGATTCAGTGCAATTCAAAGGTGGCAAGTTGATGCTGCTTGCATATGGTGACATGGAGCCAAGGTATTCTTTATCTGTGTTATGTATCCTTATTTTGGAGTATATTTTTTTCTCTTGTTATATATGCTACTGTGGAATGATATCATTTCCAGGGTTATCTTGCCTTTTCTTGTGGATTGCAATTTGATGCTGATAACAATGTCGCATTACATCATATAACCTCCATGTTTTTGGTTTACTTCTACGAAATAAATTTTATGAGGGGCTCTCAGAAGTTTAAAGATCATTTGTCAAATTTTCTTACTGAATTTTACTACTGAAGTCCTTCTAAAAGAACTCTGTTGTTCAATAAGCTATTTTTGGCTTTTCTGGAGATGGAAGTTTCAGTTACTATATCTATTTCTCTTACAGAGGTTGGAGGCCTTGTATTTGGTTGTAATTGTTGTTCCTTTTATAGAGAAATGGACGTTGCTGGAGGACATGTGAAGTTTCAAAATCATTATGACCGTGTACATGTGCAGCTTAGTGGAAATTGTAAGATGTGGAGATCAGGCGTCATCTCTGAAGATGGTGGGTGGTTGTCAACAGATGTTTATGTTGATATCATTGATCAGAAATGGCACGTGGACCTGAAAGTTATTAATCTTTTTGTTCCGGTAAAAGTGCATGGAGAATTTCAGATTTCCTTTAACCATTGAGCGACAGTGCTGTCTGCAATTTGTGCAAATGGACTAAAGTTTATTTGTTTGCAGCTTTTTGAGAGACTTTTAGACCTTCCAATCTCGTGGTCTAAAGGAAGAGCTAGTGGCAAGGTAATTCTCTATTTTTGTTGTACCTATCACAGTAATATAACCACTTATGTAGCATGTGGTTTCTCAAACGTTTAAGGATTTTATGTAATTTCCGTCTAATTTGTAATTTTACTACACTCCATGTCTATTTCAATATTAATAAATTTGAAATTACTGAAAAAACAAGTTAATGGATGTTTCACTCGAATAATTAATTCCCAGCTTAAGCAATGTCTATCAGTTGAAATTTCTTCTAAATCAATTGAAACTAACCTCGAGCCACTTTATTGTGGGCTTTGTAGAAATGAGGACTTCATTCAAGCCCTTGCTTTGGTTCCATAAATTAACCTGTATGGTAATTTACAGTAAAATGCAAAGATGGATGGGCCTATATAGTTGACATTGCACATTTTCGAGGAAACAGTTTCTCTTATGTCTATAAATTGCATTGGTGATATTGTGAAACAAAATTAAACAATAGTACTCGTAATACATATACAAGTTATATAAACAACCAATGACCTAATTTATTCACTATGCGAAGAAGATATGAAAGCGCAATTCTTCAACTAACATTTGAAGAATTTTACACACATGTGATGACACTAAGAAACCAATCTCTAATTATCATCGATGCCCAACATACTCACGATGCTGTTCTTCCTGAGGCTTACTCGTTACTACAGTGGAATAGCTTAGAGAGTGCTTGTAGCACATGCATTCTTTAGGAAACTTCAGTGGACAGTGACTCTTCTATGAGCTATATCTAACATTCCACTTTGTAGATCTAAGCCTGTGTGCTATAGCCTTAAGTCCGCTATCCACAAGTATCTGTCGCACTGGGCGGTCGAGATTTTATTGATGTACCTGAGACCTTCCACATTTTATTGCTCTCTATTCTTGGTTGACAGCCTCATTCGATACGCAATGCTAATCCGATCTAGTACTTTGACAGGTTCACATATGCATGTCAAAAGGAGAAACATTTCCCAATCTTGATGGGCAGCTTGATGTAACAGGGCTGGGCTTTCAAATATATGATGCACCATCATGTTTCTCAGTATGTCGTTGTACCCTTTATGCTTGTAATGGTATCCAGTTAACACTTGCGATCTCCCATAGTGTCTTATATATGTCCTTGAAATCAAAGGGTGTGATGTTTTGTTGGATGGCGGGTTATGGCCCATAAAAGAATGCTAGGCTTGCACTCAAATCACATAGTTGCTTCAAGTTGAAGAAAGTAATGATACAGATATCGCTTCCACCTGGACATAATAGTTCAAATCAGATCAATTTGAATATCTGAAGTTCACCGAGTGATTTGTGTAAAATGAGAAGCTATCTGCTTATCACGGTATCTATATAATCTGCTGGTTAGGAAACTACAGGAATGATCATGTATGCGTTTCATTACTTGTTTTGTCACTAACTCACAAGATGGAGTTTTCGTAAAGTTTTTTTTTTTTGTTGTTGTTGTTGTTGTTGTTGTTGTTGTTGCTTTGAATAGGCTAATTGTGAACTAGCAAGCACCTCAATTGTATGCGAAGTTGCGGGCTACTTATTCACTGTCGTTCATTACATAAATATCATTGAATTGGATGCAGCTAAGCTTTTTGATGCCATGTGCCTGACACTACAATAAAGGAGATCACATATAAAATCAACCGAACCCACTTGAACTTTTGGCTTTTTGATAATCTATAGTTTTATTTCAGCAATTATTCTGAATGAAAAACCTTCCGTTTGTATGGTTCTTAGTATATTGACAACTTGTTATTTGGCTGTGACATGGTAAATGATATTAGCTTGCAGTTCTATTTTGATCCATTAAGTGCTCATTCTTACTTGATTTATCAGTTTTAGTAAGAGAAGCCACACAATAAACGTCTCTATTAGAATAGACTGCATTATCAATTTTTCACTTATTTATTCTATGGAGTGCATCAATGGTTATTGGCAACCTCTTTTTTTTTTCACAGAATGTGTCTGCGAGTCTGTCCTTCCGGGCCCAGAGGATATTTTTGCACAATGCCAGGGGCTGGTTTGGTGATATTCCTTTAGAAGTGTCTGGAGATTTTGGTATTAATCCAGAGGAAGGAGAATATCAACTAATGTGCCAGGTAGAAAATACTTAGACAGTACAGCAATGTATTTCCTAACCAGCGATTCTCATGTTATTTGTTGGGTAGTTTTGTATGTGCCTCTGTATGTGTGTGCGTGCCACTTTAGGATCTACGTACTGATATAATTACCAACTTATAAGCCATACTAGGTATTACAGTGTTAGAATCACTGAATGATGCACAACACTTTGTGATTTTAAGAAAATTTTGGCCATAACTGATTGAGTGGTTCTGTATATCCTTTAGGTGCATTAGATGAATGAGTTACTGACATGAAATGAAATTCCTTCTACGCAGTCTTTGTGATCTGCATTTTGCATGGTTGCTAGGCTTAATGTATTGTTGCTCTGTTTAGAAATAGTAAAACATGTGATTTATTAGGGCTATATTCTCTAACGAAACATGTAGTTGAACTTACTGAATGGTAACTGGAAAAGATATTTCCTTAGTTTTGAAATATAGTTTGAATAAAGCTCCAGTAGAATGTGCGGAACGGATCGCGTCTTATTGATTGATGTAAAGGTGCAGTATTTTCAAATAATTGTCGAAATTTTAATGTAGGAAAGTATCACCCAGTTTTTCTGGGCATGTCCCACAAGAAAAGTTCTTTTGAGAAAGTCTTGTTTGATTTGAAATGTGTGGTAAAATAGTCAAATATTTCCGTTGTATATTGACGTCAGTATTACAAAAAAACTTATAAAAAAGAAATTGGATTTGATGTAAAGGTGCAATGAGTTAAAATAATTCTTGTTTTTTTTTTTTTTTTAATTTCTAGAACTAATAAGAAAACAATCACTGATGACATTTAGGTTTGTTGTACCATATGTTGGTACCAAATCCGTTTGTTGTTACATCATCTATTGGAACCAGCAGATGGTACAACAATTTCATTTTGGTACCAATGGATGATACAACAATTGAAGTATCGATGAAGACAACAGAGACAATATTTATGTTATGAGTTGATGATAAATTAATTATTTTCCTAAAATAAAATGCTAAAATTAAGGAATTGGTCAATTTATTATTTAATTTAATGTGAAGTCATTTAAAAGGGATGAAGTTTAGAATTGTACAAGAATGGGGTTGAGAGCAATTTATTTTGGTCTAATATTAATGGGTTTTTTAGACTGGTTCTTATAGCAATAACGTGACATAATTTGGGGCTGAGAGCAATAATCCCTTAAAACTAATGGTATTCTTGGCATGGTTTTAGACCTATTTAGAAAACAATAAAATAAAGAATATTAAGAGAGAGGCACACCGAGAATCCCGTAAATAATGTCTATACACACTGAAGAAATGTGATTGGTTGTACCTGATGCACGACCGCTGCACTTATTTGTCTCCTTCATATCATGTCTGGTCTAATTTAGTTGATGTTATCTGGAAGTTCAGAAAAGTAATATCGATTAGTTGTTGTGTTAACCTGTATGCTATTGAATGTACAGTATTTTGAAGCACTATGTCTTTGTCTGTTAGATATCGAAGTGTTGACCAAGGCACTGTTATGTGACCATTGTTTTCTGAGTTCTTGATCTTTATTCCTTGGATTAATCATAGAAAATTAAATCTCAGGTACCCTCGGTAGAAGTGAATGCCTTGATGAAAACTTTCAAGATGAAGCCTCTGATATTTCCTGTACGTTTTTCTTATTTTTCCAACATATGGTTTGTGATTACTAATTTTTGTTTATTTGGTAAAAAGTTTTGCTGACATGATGTTTCACCCCCCTCTCTCTCACCATAAAATTCACCAAAGAAAAGCAAGAACACTGGAATCTTCTAGGGAGTATGTCAAAGACAATATATGTTAAGTGGAGCCAGGGGCGAAGCCAGCAATTCCGAAGTATAAATTAATTCCATTAAGTCCGTTTTATTAATGCAGCATGTCAATGTTAATAAGATTCTCGAACTTGTGATTAGCATTCATTTCAAGAGCTTCCCTGGCCATCGTTCTTAATGTTGTAAAAGCTTAATAATACAAAATTTGATGTGGTAAAGTTATTTTCTGTAAATTCCAATTATAAAAATTATCATGAAAATTGGGCAAAAGAAGTGAACCTATACCACAACAGATAATTAGGTATTTATTGAGTTTCAGAGTGAAATTTACAAACTTATACTGTATACTACTATTATACAAAAGAACATTTTTGAGTTTACACCATAGTGTTGATTGATTGTTTGAAAATAAATAATACACTTGACGGAGTTTTTGGAAGCATAAGTGTACCGTAAAAGAAAATATTAGTTATCTTGACACACCAAACAATATGCAAGTTTCATTATTTTAAGTTGCTTGTTTTTATTTTCATAAACTTTTTTTTTTGGGAGGGGGATTGATTCTAGAGGGGGGCAAAATAAAGAATTGTGCGGGGGCAATTATCCCCAGTGAGACACAATTGCCTTCTCCCCTGAGTGGAGCTGAAAATAAGTTCTGCTCTTACTCTGTGTGTTGCCTGATTTCTGTTTGGACCACTTGAAAGTTCCAACCAAGCACCATCTTGATCATCAATGTCAAATGGTATTAATGGAGAATACACGTTGGGTGTAGATACTGATAGAATTTAATGGACTTTCTCAGCATAAGTGCACATAATATGTAAATGTTGATTTATTATGGGTATAGGAGTTCCAGTCATAGTTCAATAAGGTATTTTAATTTTAGGAGACTTGACAGGATTCATCACCTTATTAGTATTTTTATTCCCAAAGAGTTGTCTGTACTCCACTATTTTTTTTTCACATTGAGTCTGGCTGATCATAACTGACTTTGCTTGATCTCTTCAGAGTAGTATATCATCAATATTCTTTTGTATAACGATATAACATTTTCAAAACTGAGCTACAATTTTCTCCGCAGCACAATTTTTTTTGAAAATTCTTCTGGCTTGGTTTAATTTTTTCCCTCTTCCTTTCAATCCTACCGTGTTGGTATGGTTTGCCAATGCCACCCATCTTGATTCCATAATGGAAAATATTCTCAAGATTCAATGGATGGCACACGGATACTGTCAAATAAGTATTGGCTGGAATTTCCCTTTTTCTCCCCTTCTATTATAATTTGTTAACTTTTGGTATCCGTATAATGAGATTCGCCCTGGCTTTGTTTCTTAAATCTAACTTAGTTACATGTCTTTCACTTCAGTTGGCTGGATCCGTAACAGCAGTTTTCGGTTGTCAAGGCCCATTAGATACTCCTGTGTTTGTGGGAAGTGCTTTCGTTTTTAGGAAGCTCATGCATTTATCTTCCGATACTCCCCAATCAGTTGCGTACGAGGCAATGATGAATAATAAAGAAGCTGGAGCAGTGGCTGCTATTGACCATGTCCCACTTTCTTATATCTCTGCCAACTTTACCTTTAACACTGACAATTGTGTGAGTAATTTAAATACTTATTATTCAATTAGTTCTGCTATTTAATGCTTTTTTGGTGCACATATGATCACCATTTGGACTTGGTGGCAGGTAGCAGACCTTTATGGAATCAGAGCAACCCTAGTTGATGGTGGTGAAATTCGTGGAGCGGGAAATGCCTGGATTTGCCCTGAGGTGTTTATCTGCCTGGACGACAGTATACTTGATTGAATATATTAGAAGTAAATCCAAATAATTTGTAGTCTCTCATGTTTACAGCCTTGAAATTAAGCCCCTATCACTTGAAAATGATTTAGGTTTTAAATTGTGTGATGGCTAAACACTAATATGAATTTTGTACAAGCCCAGTTACTTTGCATAGTGTAATTTTATGAAATACTAATAAACAGATAAATATAAGTTTCATCAGTATTTTATCTTCTATAGAGAAAGTTTCCCTGCGTCGACAGGATCCTTGTTATTATATTATTATAACTATCATTGTCGCTATGTCTTCGTCGTTGTTGTTGTTGTTGTTGTTGTTGTT
>JAQRGC011539771.1:0-13903 GCA_028659135.1 Plantago lanceolata | reverse complement strand
CGAATTGCAATTGTCATTGTAACCACAAACCCTAACCCCCTTTGCCTAAGCCTAAACCCCCCTAAACCCTAAACCCTAACCTAAACCCTACACCCTAACCCTAACCCTAAACCCTAAACCCTAAACCCTAAAATTAGTTACAATGCAACATTCCATAAGTCCCAGTTGCAAGACCCTTTGTGGTCATGTATGGAATTTAAAGTGTTGATGGTAGAACGCTTTTTGCATTCTAGTTGATACATTGCAACATTCCATCATTTCTAGCAGTTTACAACATAAAACCCACTCATATTATACAAGATATCAATTATAATATAGTTTGGTTCACTAATCGATTTATTTTAGTATGGGTTCCTTATAAAATCCACTCATACACCATCAGTCGATTTTTATCAATTTAAAACACACACAATCAGTTGATTTTGTGGCAACAGCGAATGAATAATTTTATTTGCATAAGTGTGTACGTGGAAATTTCAAAAATCGCGTTGCATATTGTTCACATCGGGGGACTAAATGTGCTACATCCTCTCATATATAGTGAAGAGGGAACATAACAAGGTAACTGTAGCACCCCGTCCATTGGAATATATTGTAACACTCGGGGACCTAAAATCGCTCTTGCATATCGTTTGCATCGGGGGAACTAAGTGAACTAGAAAATGGGTGCAACCTAGTTGATATATTGTAACAATGGATCGTTATTTGCAACAACTCTTTCAAAAAAGGCTCATACAGATAATCGCAAGAATGCAATTTTATTGGGTTTAGATACATTTTTTGCAATTTGTGGAAAAGGTCGATTATGTATCGCAATATGCATGGCTGCAATGTTTTGTGTGAGGTTCCTGTATATTTTTTCATACAATTGATTATATTATATAAACTGGATAATTTTTATACTTGAGGGACACATGGTTCATTTTTAGATTTCTCGCATAAAAAGGAAACATTGCATGTTTCTAACAACAAAATATATTGCATGCACACAAACTGGCAAAGGCTCACCTCGTGGTTAAGATGAGTTTTTTCTTAACTGTTTTATGTGTCATATAGAAGCTTAATAGCTTGACCATATGTACCCAACTAAAATAATAAGAGACCATATGATTCCAAAAGCAGTATTCAGGTTAGCCAAAAATACACAACACATCATATGCTCAAAAGTCATGCTCCAAAATATTACATTCCAACCTCTACTGCACTCCAATCTGGTTAAATCTGCGAAATCGACACAATCCATACATCACCGTCTTTTCGATCTCTGTCAAAGTATACCCCATCCAATGTGGAAACCTTGTTGTCCATTACAAATTCCTTCCACCCATCGCCTATATAAGAACACTTGTGACCACATACACAAGTAACTGTCCATCGACCAAACCACCGGTGACGTAGAACCTTTGTCTGAGTCCCTAAGCGTAGCTCAGATCTTGAGAAGTCAAGTGGAAGAATCTACAATGACAGAGATCACATCAATACAACGGACCATAGATTACAGGAATACGTTTATTGTTTTCATTAACAAACTTACCAGTTTGAATAGGGGAGCTAGAAACTGCGGCAACATCGGGATAAAGGTATTTGGCAGGAAGGGGTAATACTTTTCAGCTGATTCAACTGCACTCATGGGGACAAACTCCACATTGTCATCGCCTCCACCTAGAGATGAGGAAGTTAAATTATAACATAGTTACAAATCATCTTAATTTTTTTTAATTTTTACCTAGCATCGTAGCAGCATCGTCTTCATTCTCAAGTACCCATCCAAGTGGATGATGCGCAGATGGAACAGTATGGTCAATACCCACTATCTCTCCAAATTGGGAAGCCGTATCAGCACGGCCCTCTGCCCACAAATAAAGACACAATACAATTAAATGTAAATATAACCAAATACCGACTAACAAACAGAGCAAGAGGCTACTTTTACCATTTTCAGCTGATTCTGGATCATCATATGTATCCTCATTAACAGTGTCATCTCTAGCAAAGAGATTAACCCAGTCGTAACTTGGACCAAAATAGTGATAACGAGAATATCGTGGATTATCTTTTGGTGCAAGTACTTCCTTAGGATCGCCATGTTCATCAAAAAAGGTAAGCCGGAAATGACAATCCTTGTCATAAGATGCATGTATAGTATCGTTTTTTTTTATACCATATTCATCTGCAAATTCTTTCCAGCCCATAGAGAAATGAGCAGTGTCCTTAGCGTAGATCAGCGACACATTCCAGATACTGTGGTCGGAGGTCGAGATAGTCACATGCTTTGGCATAGGGATTAAGTTGTCATTAGTGAATTTCTGAGGTATACGCTGCACAGTGCAAAGTTTCAAGTTCAGTGCATTATCAATTCGATTAATATTGAATTATGGACAGTATCATAACCATCACGCAGTGTTGTGGCTTATATCAATTTTATTACAAAATATCCAATAAAAGGAACATCTGAAGTTAATTTTTCAGTCTAATCAGTTTAATCATGACACATATTCGCTTAACTTATGATGTTGAAAAACAGGAACAGAGTGTTTAGTGGAGTCTAACCAACAGATTCATAAAGTGATTAACATAGATAACTTGTATTGATCAATCAATATTCCTAGAACAGTAACTCAAGTCAGACAATTTAACTGACGTTGCAATAACCCATCATTTGGGAATTCTAGAACAGTAACTCACAAAGCAAAATGTGGAATTATACTCGTTTGCAGTCGAATCAAACAAAACTAAATACGAATAACAGAAGCGAAATTCCGGAGCAGACAGCAAGGTTAACAACAAAGGACCAATAAAAGTACTAGACATGGAGAATAAAACTAACCAAAGTATGGCGACCCGTCCCCTTGCATTTCTGCACAAACGGGAGGTGGTAGTTGTAGAAATTGAGCAGCCCATCCGTACGCGGGTCGAAGTTTTCCGATCTGGACATCGGAGAGGGAGACGGTGGATATAGGTCTTCTACGAACAATGGAGTTGGAAAAGGGAGGCGGATGATATTTATTTATCTCAGGAGTAGATATTGGGCCAACTTGTACATAGGTCTGTGGATTTGGGCCATTATCAAAAAATATACTTTATCAAAATTGTTGGATACGACGTGGTTAATGTGATCATTTATAAACATATCAAAGTTGAATATTTTAAATGTAAAGTTGTACCTTACTAAATAGTTTATAAGTTAAAAGGGAAAATTTAAAAAACACCCCTATTATATCCTCTCTTATTCAAACAATTATATTTGATTTCATTTTTCGAAAATAAAGTTTGACTATATTTCAATCCTTAAGTTTTTTGTGTACTCCAGACATTGACCTTAATTTTCCCTATCTTTATGATTTTTCCTTTTCCTTTATTTTTCTTTCCCTTTTTCCTTTTTCATTTCCTTTCCGATTGGATACAAATACACTTTTTTTGCCGTACTCGATGTTGTGCCGAATATGTAAATAGCAAACCCTTTTTTTTTAATTCAGATAGAATGATTCAATATTTTTTTGCGCAATATATAAAAAGCAAAAATTCCATGTTGCAGTTATACAATGCATTTATATATTTTTACAGATAATATTGTATATAATGCAATTGAAATTAAGGTCCAACCAAATATGGCGTTGCAAAAAAAAAAAAAAAGTTTATGTAACCTAATGGGCAAAAAACGTCGGTTGTGGAATGCAGTTAAATTTGGCTCATGCAACCCAATGTATTGGGCCAATATCGACCGTTGCTTTGGTATAGTTCTGAATCATAAGAGTGACCTATTATGACATTTATCTCAATTTCTAGGTTACCAGACAATTTCTTTAGCCGACGATGACATCCCTTATGCCAACGTTCCTAGCTCGGATTGGTTGCAACCACCAGTCAGAAATAGTAAGTTATTTACATTATTCATCGGCACAATCGTTTATTTTCGTGTTGTTTATATGTCAAATTTTGTATTTATGTGAATCTTATTGTTGAACTTGAATAACTGGTAGAGAATCCCTACATTGTTCCGGAGAAAGTTCCTTCAAAAGCTTCCAAGGCACATTACAATCTCAGTGCAGGATGGGTTGAATTGGGTTATGTCAATTAATAAGGATTGGGGAGTATGTAGAATTTCCGGTGGCTGGACACAATTCAGAGGGACATATTCTCTGTGTGAAGGCGACACCGTCGAATTCGCATACAATGGAGAGGCGCACTTTGATCTTGCTGTTTTTAAGTCAGCTGTGAAGATCTCATACCCATTGCAACATCCTTCTGGCGGTTTGAATTCCTACCGCCATCTCCCCCGTATGCTAGAGACAAGTATAGAGGACCTGACCCGTAAGAACGGGGTAACTCAAGCTCAGGTTGATGCAACCCCGACACGAACAGGTATGTTCTTGTATAATTTCATTAACTATATTCATTGATATCACAAAGACATAACATTTTGTGCACTACAGATTTTAAACTTTGTCCGCGAGCGCTAAGAGGTGATGTTCCAACAACACCAGATGAATTCGACTTTCTACCATTCGGCTTTAATATCATTGAGAAGCGTCACCTTCACACAGATTCGTCCCTGGTATGTTATCGACAACCTGTTGTTTCATAATTGTGTCAATCCCTATGTGTCACCTTCGTAACCAACGCATATTAAATGTCCACACAGCGCATTCCACGAATTTTCGCAGCATCTGCTTTGGAGCAATCATCATGTGAAAAAAAACTCAAGAGGTTTGGAGTAGGGGAGTGGACTGTGTTATGCAAACGATATGAACAATGTTCTCGAATAACCACTGGATGGAAGGAATTTGCAGAAGCAAATCAGTTAGAAGATGATGATGCAATTACTTTCGACCTCAGTCCTACTGAAGAAAGTGTCTGGCTTGTCACCATTTGTAAGGGTTGGACTACGAATCTTTGTTATCGTTAAACTATCAGCATCATCTCCTATTTGCTAATTATACACTATTTAGCTTATAAAGGCATGTATTGATCATATGTGACGGTGTTTTTCCCAGCAATAGAACTCTGATGTGTAAGACTCATACTTTAAATATGCCATACACATAATGTTATGCGGAATATAATTCATATTACATACTATATAAGGAGCATATCTAATAGCTACAACTACATCACAATATTGGCATCAAGTGTACCAATTGGGTTTTGATGAGTTCAAAAGAAGTATAGTGTTGCGCTTAGATATATAAAAGATCGCCTATAAATGCATCAACAAATGGATGTCTCATGTATCAATTGCATATTGGCGACAGACAAATCTTAACAAAAGATAATCAAGTGC
The DNA here is from genome assembly GCA_028659135.1 of Plantago lanceolata. NCBI lineage: Eukaryota > Viridiplantae > Streptophyta > Magnoliopsida > Lamiales > Plantaginaceae > Plantago > Plantago lanceolata. Next base: position 8,622 of record JAQRGC011539771.1, on the reverse strand, counting down.
CTACAATCTTACCTAGTAACGATGAAGTTTCACAATCCACTCGTTCTTGTTGCCACCTTCGACCTTAATCTCAATGCGATCATTCACCTTGACACGGTTAGAGATGACAAACATGATCCAGCCATAACTAATGTGACATTTAGCACCACTTATTCGGACCAACACGTCATATTTGGTTCGCCAATCGCCATGGAGAAGAGTGCATTCATGCGTGCCCTCATCTAAATGTTCCAGTACCCAATCGATAGGAATCTCCTGTGTGGAAAACAGTATAAATAAAATGCACAAATAACCACTCGTTGGCAGAAAAAATATGTTCAGTTGTTTTATCTAACCAATCCATCAGTAATGTGATTCCCTGTCACAAGTGCAAAGCAGTTAGGATTAGGGAGAAAAATGACATCCGGGACAGCCGCTTGTTGCACAACCAAACCATCATCTATATCCATTTCAGGAACTACTTGATGGGGAGGTTCATGTCTCATAACAACATTTGCCGCTGCCTGGACACCCAAAGGAACATCAACGGGGGATGTTCTCCTAGTAAAATCACTACGAACAGCACGCCTCGGGGTTGATGTGCCACCAACAAATGATCCTACAATATGTAATTTTTTTAAATCAACATCTAACTTACATTTACATTTTGCTAAGTAGGATCGTTTACATACTGTTGCTAAAAAAGGACGTAATAACATTGAGTTTTGATATAACCGTGCAAAATATGAGAACCTGATATCCAGTCAAATCCAGTAATCTTGCCTATAGCGGTATTGATTGTTGTGCCAGGAGCTGAGTTATAAAGTAGATAAAGTTGGTTAGTAAAATTTGCAAATATTAAACACACATTAGATTAATAGTCATGTATAAGTTTCAGTATCCTACTACCACCTTTCGTTTGAGCAAGTCTAGAACTGCTACCGTGCTTTCTCTCACAACGCGTCTCTCTTTTCCGTGGGGTACCTGTTGTGGCACATAAACGTTTAGACGGGGGAGGGGGGGTGGATCACATAAAATGATTAATGGCGCCTGCGAGTAATCTACCAATTAAACTTCACACAGGATTATTTACGATATAGTAATGTTATCAGTGGCGATCGCAATTCAATCAGTAAGAGGTAACTAACATTGAGATTGGGAGGACTCCATCTTGCCTTTCCCATAGCGTGTGCTGATATCTGTGATCAGAAGTTTATACAAACGCTTGATTTTTTTTTTCTTTAAAACCATAAAACAGATATGATAAAATTGACTAATGCAAAATTTAAATACCCTCCAATTGCCTCAGCTGCGAGCATTGGATGTCATCATCGTCAATATCCATGATCTCAACAGCCCTCTTGCTTGAACTACCAGATAACTCATTAACAACGTTAGAAGCGAGGGCCTGTTGATGGAGTAGGGGACGTTCCATTCTAGTTGAATCATCGAGGATCGATACAGCAAAACGATTAGACCTGTCAAACAAGAATACTAAGCAATCCTCTAAACTGAATTTATAATGATCTCGGAAACGCCCCCATCCTCCGTCCATTTTCAACCCTTGGCTGTCTCTAGTGATATAAACAACCCACTCTCTCCCGTCGCCAGCGGATAGAATCACTTCATTTGGAGCGTTAGCCATGTTCAGTTCGACGAAGAGATCAGGGAAACGCTGCAGACAGAGAATCATCTATTCAGTAAAATTCTAAACCAAATGTCATGCAGCCACAAACTGAATATTAAGCTCACACTATATAATTCAGACAAAAATCAGTTATTACTAAAATCCAGTTCTTCCTCATAAGCATATATATCATTACAGGTTAACTACTAAACCTTTCAATATTATGGAACATAGACTAAATATCATATATGAAATTCATGGATCTATTTACATAATCCGAAATTCATACTTACTGGACTCATTATTCAAAGGAGACACCTCCAACATTTGGTTCAGACATAAAAAAAACTCACTCATGCAAATTAACTTAGACATCCAAAATCATCATCATCCACATGGACTATGAGCACATTAATTGACTGTAGTCTAGATAAAACAAAACAATCTAAGAAACAGAAAACGTAAAAAAAATCTAGATCTACACTAGTACATGCATATTTGTCGCACAGGTAGAACCGATGGTAAGTTCGGAACAATGATTAAATTGGATGAACAAACCCTAATCATGGAAAAAATGACAGGAACTCATCAACTTACCAGATACGGCATGTCTGTTCGTTTCACGACTTTGAAAAACCTCAAAGAGGAATTCATCCATTGTGGGGAGTCCATGGCGACACTGAATTGTGCTTGCTTGCTGCTTTTTTAGTAAAACTCAAATTCTCAAAATCTATCGGTACTTTCTTGATTTTTCTTGTGCAGAGAAGTAGTGGGTGCAAATGCTGCAACAGTAGGCGAGGTCACTTCAATTTAATGAAGTGTGGGGTGTTGGCGCTTGTTCCCAGGTTTACCATCATTCCATTTCTTCTTTTTTTACTGTGTATTGAGTTTAGTTAGCAAGGATATTGCATTCCAGTCCAGCCCGGGCTAATGCACATATATTCAACTTTGATTTTTAATGTTCGGGTTGAAACAAGTTTAGTTTAAATCAGTATACGCATATATTATCATTTATTTTAGAAACCATGTTAAATGAAATTATATTTTCGTGTGTAGTACAACATTTTTATAAACATGTTATAAAAGCAAAAAAAAAAACTCATTTCATTACAAATTGGTTCGAACTGAAATTTGGTTGCATTAACAAAGGTTGACTACTTTGGTAAATAATTAAATAATATCATTTTTTTTTATAGTTCTCTAAAATTTATCCGGTTTAAGTTATGGCCCCAACTCATATTGATTGAGGTAACATTCACAAATATATTACTTCACAACAAAGGTAGATGTTGCAGATGATCAATTCAAAATTCAAATCTTGTTTCATAATATTCATCGGGTAAATAAATGTACTACTGGCTATCCTATATAGTGAAGATAAATTGGGAAAGAACTGTAGCACGTTTCATTTGAATTTGGCAACCTATGTTTTCAAATTACCTATATGGCAACCCTATGTGTTTCAAATTCCGTGGTAGGAAGAGAACCACACACCCTGCAAGGCATGAATGAATTGTTCTCTCAAAAAATGTAAAAATCCGTTTGGCAATTTTTTTTTATTTTTTTTTTTTTTACAATTGGGCAACATGTGCTATATGGATACCTGCACATAATACCGATGATGGTACTCACAGTTAGAATTCAAAAATGTTGATACACTACTTAAACGAATTTTACTGACTACCGGTTTTCATTATTTGGGCCGTTCATTGTTTAGGGCCAAAATCTTTTTACCATTTTTTGTTTTGGGCCACAATGTAATATGTTCAATGAATACTCAGAATCGAAATGGGCCAACAAATATTACATCACCTCTGCGAGAAAAATACGATTCCAAAATAATTATGCCAATAATAATTGGGTCGAACCCAAACTAATATATGTTGCACGAATACGATTGCATCTCTACCGGAATTATTGCCAACTCAATACATACCCTTTTTGTTGTTGTGAATATGTGCTACATGAAATAGGTGCAACAATATGATGTGCAACAAAATGATTGAATACATCTAAGTGATAAAAAGATTGCCATCTTTTTTTTGTTCATTCAACGGGGGAGCGTTGCAGTTTTAAACTACCAGAAAAGCAATGGCAAACTCAATTTAGATATATTGCATCGTGTTGTCCGATAAAAAGTTGTTAAGTTTTTTAGAAAAATGTTATGTTTCATATATAAGATTTCATGTCATAGGAAATCTTCCTTGATATTTAGTAACACTTTTCCGCGGGGCTGTACCCTCAACTGATCAAGTTTTGGACGAGTAAACAAACTGTTCTAAGAGCATAGCCATATTCGAAGGGAAACCCCAGGTAAATTTTGTAAGCTAAATACATAACAAAGCATGTTGATAATACATACATCATAGTCTCACAACAGAACATGACAACTTAATATCTAAACAGAACCAACATAAGTACAAACCAAAATCCAGAGTATCAAGTTCATTCTGGCAAGATAAGTAGAACCAACATCCAGGATAGACAAAATAGATAGTCTTAAAACATGACAAAATGTCAACAAAAGGTACATCCACATATAGAAGCTAACTTCACTCATACCAAATATGATATAACTGAGGATCACCAGTTATTAGATCTCATCAGGGGTGGTTCGCATTATAGCTTGGTAGAAGGACTTTACCATATGACTTCGATATTCCCCACCGGCTGCATTAGTCCAGCTCCTGCTCCCAAATTCTTTTCCATGGATCAACATTTCAATCAGATAACACACAATTGGGCCACATTCCAATGACGCCTTGGACTGTTGAGGGATGTTGCAGTTCCTAGTGGTTGCAGATCGACAAGTTGCAACTGGCAAATTCAAACCAGATGAATTGCAATAGACCCTCACTGACTGTTCAATGTAATCCATCTAGTAATAGAAAAGATATATATTAGTATCACAATACAGCGATAACGAAAATGAAATCACTAAAAAAATGCCTCAGTTATTTAAACCTTTTCCTTACCAAGATTGTTGCCTTGTGGTAATGATAATCCTGCTCTATCGGGGGGGCTATGGAATTGAAAAAAGTCCATATGTTCTTTCGAGTATTGTAGTGAAGCAAGGTCCAATGATCCCCATCGACTGTTAATGGGCACTTGTCCCCACTAGTGTTGATTGGTATGATCCAGTTCTCATGCATAACAGCGGTGGGAATCTTATTATCTATAAAGGAAATGGCTGCTTCACTGTACGACTCTCTTATATTACAGCGCGCTGCATATTGCTGGTTAATAAAACATATAGATTTCATTAAATCATATCAAAACACCCAGCAGAACTTAACATAACAATATATAAATGAACTAACCCAAACACAGCTCGAAAAGATAAAAGGCTTCATGCAAACAGTTGAACGGGTATCTTTTAATTTCTGTCCTCCAGATATGTCTGTAATCAACAGCAAGGCCCATGTGTCTATGATCTGGGGTCAAATAAAAGAAGCTCACTAATAAGGAACCTCATCATGTATGAATGAATCATTATTTGTGATACTAAATGATACCATACCGAGTCATTGTACCGCTGGTGATTTATAATTAACTCCATGTCACCAAGTCTCAACGCTGCAGACAAACTTGACGTGTTAACTCTCAGGATTGTTTCCCTGCAACAACAATTCAACAGTCAAAAAAACGATTATCTGCCATAATAAAGTGAATATAAGGAAATTGAAATTAAGTACTTACGAATCCTCCTTCAACCTAAATTTGCCTGCTATCCAATTAATCATATGAACGGGTGTTAACTTGGCAGCTTCACATTTTCTATTCAGCTTCATGTTACGGATACGAGAGGCTCTTGTTCCATCAACTGCTTCAACTACAATTGCACTTTCCTTAGTTGCACCTTCCTTCTGTACGACCGCTAGTGCTTCCCTTTCCATCTTTCTAGCAATCTTCACAGCTTCACTTACAGGCGAGTCACTGTTAATAACTGCCTCACTATGTGGTATGGCACCAACGATTGTTGAAGGAGTAGAGTACTGGGGACTCTGTGAGTTCATTCGAGTGACTGAACCTTGTCTAACCAATGGTGGAGTACCTCCTTGTCCAACTTCTTTCTTCACACTTGGATACAACGGTTGCTTTGATCCACAACTTGATCCCGGAGTCGAGACCGAAGGTCCAGAGAACAGATTAGCTGGCTTCAACGGGGTGCCTACATTCCCCCCGTGGTTATTTGCTGCAAATCTACTACTTACTCCGGCACTTGGGCTTGAAGAATAATCTACAAGCGCAAGAACATCCGCTCCAGCTATGATTGCGCCACTGGCAGATCTGCTAAGCTCCTCTAACTGACTGTCCTTTTTCGATGACTCAGCCATCAACACCTTATTATTTTCTTCACTTTCATGATATCTCAACGCATAATCAGCTATTTCAGCATGTATTTTATTGTACTCCTCAGTCCTCTTGTCCAATGCCTGTTTCAATTGTTTCATGTCTCCCTCCAACTTAGTCTTTGCATCTACTGCTCTCTGCAAGGATGCACTTAGAGCATTTGTCACAGCATGGGAATCAGCCAACTTTTTCTCAAGCCTCGCAATATCTGTTGTGAGACTATCAACCACTTCAGCATGCTTCATCTTTTCTGTATTCAGCTTATCCAACTCATCTTTCATTGCACTGATCGTGACCAGGGTTTCTGAGTACATCTTTTTCACTTCAACCAACTTCGTAGCTGTTGTGTTTGCTTCACACTCAAGCAACCCAAGTCGTTCCAAATTGTTCAACTGAACAGTGTCTTTAACCTTAATTGCTGCCTTCAATTCAACGATAGTTGTGAGTCCATCAGAATATAAACCTTCTAATTCTAGCAGTCTGGAATTTGCTACTACTGCCTCTCTTTCTAGAATACTAATGCGTTCATCTCTCCAATCCGTAACGCCTTCAGACGGTTTACTTGGAGGTGAAGCTTCCATCCTAGTGTAGTATCCAGCTGGAGTAACATTTGGGCCTTCGTTGTAGCTTGCTGCAATTCCCATAACATCGACTTCATCAACAGTACCTCCCAAGTTCTGGCCAGCAATCTGAGGGGGATGATAAAATTCTTTAAATCCACTTAACACTCCTCCCAACCCGTTCACATTGTTGTTCATGAAACTTGTCCAGTTGAAATCCTTCGATTCATGATCCATCTCAGAAATATTGTCAATCCTACCGTTCTCATCTGGGGTTGGCAAAGGACCCACGTTATCCAATATAACACTACTCCCTACATTAGTATCAGCTGGAGGCTCACTCATTCCTTCCTGTTGCGGTAACTTAGGTTGATCAATCTCTACAATGTTCTTTCCACCAGCATTGCCACAGTGATCATTCACCAAAGCGCTTTCCTGTCTACTGATGAGTCCATCATTGTGAGTACTATCAACCACGTTATCATCAGATTTGCTGGCTTCACTCATATCAACAGTCTGAGAGTTATTTGCAGTTCTCTGACCCGTCTTGGGTTTCTCCACCACACGTGGGTACTTACCCTCCAAATATCTCAACTCTCTCCTCTGAACAAGGAATTCTTTCCGCAGCACCTACATGACATATAAGTGACATTAGCAACCAAATAGATACAGATATTTGAAAGCACACTGTATTGTATATGATAACTCCACTCACATAAGTTTTGTCCAGGTTTTGTAAATCTAACTTTGCAAACTTGTTCTTCATCTCTACTAAGGACCACTTTCGGAATCGTGGAAAATGAATTCCATTGTTTCTTGGGGGGATAATCGGGCACACCTCGCAAAACCAGAACTGTGTAAGGCAGATTGTCAAACTAATATCAAGTTAAAAAAGAAAAAAAAAACATGAATATTCACATATCTAAATATTACCAACAAGAATATCGAGCAGTTCTGCACATGGAGATTAACAGTCTTCTAAATACCTTTCATAAGACCTTCTAACATAAATGTGCACCAATCATACCGGCAAATTGCATCAAAGTCATCCAGGTACTTCATTGCAGTCCATGGTACTCGATAATTGGGATTTGGAATGAACAAAGTGGCTAGTAAATAAATAAATACTAGCCGAGCAACATCTTCAACAACGTGGTCATCATCATCATGTATTGCAATTTTCTCCAGCAATACAGACAGCACTATAGTCTTAGTCACATGAAAACTTCTTCCCTCCATGTAAGGCCAGCACCTCCTCACAAAGTCATACTCTCCCAGTGAGCCAGATTTGATGGGAAGGCGACCATCCCGGATTCCAAAAGTTAATTTAAAATCCTCCCTCACAGGACACAACACAGTTTCACCAAACTGGAAACCTCTGGTCTCGTTGTATCGATTACTAACGGATAACTTGACGATTTCAGCGATTGTTGCATCACATTTCTTATAGCTAGCATGCTCACTCATCCCCATCTGAAGAGCTGCTTCAACGAAGTACCAACACGGGGTTCTCCGAATCGCATTCAGATGATCCTCCCTTAGGTTCAACGAACAAATGTCAGATATAACACCATGTAGGTTGCACCTGTACCGTGGAGATATCTTTCTTGCTTTATCTGCATCACATAGTAGTGTTTTTTAGTTAATCAATTTATGGTTGAATTCAGTTGACAAGGGATTACTAAGGAAATTGATCACTCACCTTGGTTACCACCTACAACACTATCAGTGCAACTAACATCCAGTGTTATATTATCTATTAACAAGTAGAATACATATTGGTTATATATATGAAAATGTTATATTTTGAAAAATGATAATATGGACAATTATCAAACCTTCTCCATCTGTTAAAGAATCCTCAAGCCCAGTCATTTTATCGTCCTGAATGTCCTTATCGCCAACCACATCTGATAAAACATTAAAATCTACCATATTTATCTTTAAATTATCACTGCCTATTTAAAAAATAAAACACTTGATCTATATTATCAACATACCACATTCAGTCATCTTATAACAACGCTTTGATCGCCGTGTGGTCCCTTTATCCACTATATATATAAACCATGTATACTAGTGAAAATATGTATAATCAGTCTT
>JAQRGC011539703.1:0-12334 GCA_028659135.1 Plantago lanceolata | reverse complement strand
TTTAAAATTATTTTTCTTGTACAATTTCGGGTTAAAAATTGAGGTCAAACCGACCCTAGAAAAAGTTAACACAACAAAGATTTGAACTAATTTTTGGACGGTGTAAGTAGTTTTTAGGTGGGTTAAAATTTGGCCACCTATCATCTAGCACACTCACTGGTATGTTGGTTGAGTTTGTGTCAATTAGTGAAACATTTGTCAGAGCAGGAAATTGCTTAATGAAATTTGTTCTCTTGCAGACATTAAGACAGCAGTGAAAAATAAAGTTCCCCTTGTAAGATCATTGACGCTGAATTGGGTAACCTTTTGTATTGAGACTAGTAACAAGGCTGTCATCCTTAAAGTGCACAAGGAGTATGTTCCAATCTGTATGGAGGTTAGTATCTAGGTGCCATGTTTTGTTTATCTGTGAAAAGACTGATTGACCATGTAACAAACTCATTTGTTGTTGCTTTTTCTTCCCCCCTTCGTTTTGTTTGGTTTTGCCTTCCCCTGTTTTGTTGATATACTATCTTTTCTGTGATTGTTTAGTGTCTGAATGATGGAACACCCGATGTGAGGGATGCTGCTTTCTCAGCATTGGCAGCTATAGCAAAGGTACTTTTTAATGTTTCTATTTGGGCCATTTAATTTGAGCACACATTCTGCACTCAGGTTGGCGTTTGTTTTTTATTATTTGTTTTTTCTTCCTTAGATGGTTGGCATGAGACCTTTGGAGAAGTCTTTGGAAAAGCTAGATGATGTCAGGCAAAAGAAGTTGTCAGAAATGATTGCAGGTTCGACCGGTGATGCATCCACCGCTCCTAATGCAGGTTAGGATTTCATGTGCATTTCTTCCACATTTTTGGTTTTATTATATGATTATCTTCACTTAAGGTATTCTTAATATGCTGATACATCATATGGTGATGCCAGTTGCAGCCCAATCTTCTGGTGGAACTTCATCTCGCACCGAGGTCAGTGGATTTTCTAAGTGATTAATTGTCTATTTTATTCTAAGTGTATCTTACATTATATTTAAAAAATGATAATATACGCCATAAATGTCCGCATCCTCACGTAAAGTTTTCTTACTTCAGGTCTCTGATGGAACTCATGTTAGGCGATCAGCAGCTAGCATGCTTAGTGGCAAGAAGCCTATTCAGGCTGCTGTAAGTTATTTCTTAATTTAACTCTTGTTTACTGTAACATGTAAGAGCAACATTACTGCCAATATGAATTGCCTCCATCATCATTGGCTAATTCTGTCTGCTTCTTGTTGTTCCAGCCTGCTGCTACCAAGAAAGTTGCCTCAGGAAAATCTGGGGCCAGTAAAAAGGTTGATGGTGGACAAGCAAAAGCCTCCAAGGTTGCTGAACCAGAAGATGTTGAGGTATTTAGTTCGAGCACCAGTAGTTCACTTTTAAACATAGTGCTCATATCGTTTGGATCAATCAGAGGATGTTAATATGGTACTTTCTTTCTTCATCCCTGGAAAAGTCGAGCACTTTGATTTTTTTGACTTTTGTTTAACACTTAAATTGTAAATCGCAACGCAAAATAATTTTAAGGATTATATTATAAATTTAGAATCATTTTGTCGTCATGATTTCGAATTAGTTTTAGGTGACACAGACTTTTTAAAAAGTCAACAAAATCAAATTGTTCAAAGTTTCCAGGGACGGAGAAACCAAGAAAGTAGTTGCCTAATTGGCTTCTAATGTGGGAGGAGATACCTGATTGGTTATTTGCAAGTTGTGATAGTTGAACACATATTACCTGCCTTTTATATGCCATCAGACATCATTATGTGTATGATAACCTATGTAACTGTGTTCAATACATAATATTGTAATAAAATCAATAACAATCCTGTTGTTATGTTATATAGTTGTAGATCCGTACACAAAATATATAATTTAGGTACTGTCAGGTTCAAGTTCCAGGACTTTATAATGTCTAGGTGCATTTATACTTCTTGCATTCGTAGATGTTATTCCTTCTGATATCTAATCTGTATGTATTTACAGCCGGCAGAAATGAGCCTCGAGGAAATTGAGAGTAGATTGGGATCACTTATACAGGCAGATACTATTACACAGCTAAAGAGTGCTGTGTGGAAAGAACGGCTTGAAGGTTTACATCTTCACTTTAGTGCTTGACTTCAATGATCTTATCTCATAAATTCAGCTGCTGTATGGATCTGTTTCCTCTTAATTTATGCAAGCTGCAATAATATTTTTTTAGGATAGGAAAATTTTCATGTGCAGTAATTGTTCGCAATGATGTCCAGACCTTCATCTTTCATGCTAGTATTGCACCAATGCATTTCTGGTCTATAGAATCCTTCAAAAAATAACCACCGTCAAACTTCAAAATATAAAGATGTTTGAAGATCCTATGGTTTTTGGCTGTTTGGTTTGGTTTTGTATTAAAGAATAATTTATAAGTTTATAACATTCAATTTTTAACTTATTCTACATTTGTCTTGAATGTTGCTTCTTTTGGTATTGTCTATGATGCATTGTGCTACTCGTGAATCTGCACGTATTTTTATTTGTTATAATCATAATGAAAACCAATTGGTCGTTGTATTAGGTGACTTTTTACATTCTGGCTTATTTGCTTTTGATTGAATATGAATTAGGTTCTTGATATTCTCTTCTTTGTTAAAAGGTGTATTGATCTGTAATTTATAAACTCTCCCTACAGCTATTGTTTCTTTCAAAGAGCAAGTGGAAGCCTTACCTGAACTTGACCCTTCCGTTGAGATTTTAATCCGTTTGCTTTGTGCTGTTCCGGGGTGGAATGAGAAAAATGTTCAGGTATTGTATTTAACACTTTTGATGATTAACGACACACTGTTGTTATCTCATGAATGAGTTAATTCATCTTCCATGGGACATTGGCATTCAGGTCCAGCAGCAGGTCCTTGAAATTATTGCACACACAGCTTCAACTGCGACAAAGTTCCCCAAAAAATGTGTTGTCCTTTGCGTTTCAGGTTAGTTTCCTTGGCTGTTTCTATTATAGGCGTCACCAGGACAATGTTGTTTGATATGGCATTTTCTACCTTTGTTACTTATATTTTTTTGCTGTCGTTATGTAATTTTTTTCTCTTCCTTTTCTGTCACGTGCGATAGCTAGAAAGCCTAAAATTTGTTTGCTTATGGCTTCCAAACTCAGCATGTTATTGTTCATCATCTACTTGGAGTTGCAAATCTTTTTTAACCTCTATCTCTATTATGTCTTATGTAAATTTTAATTTGTTAACAGGTATCAGTGAAAGAGTTGCTGATATCAAGACACGTGCTCAGGCCATGAAGTGCCTCACTAATTTTTGTGAATCCGCCAGTCCTGGTTTTGTTTTTGATAGGGTGAGTCCTGGAAATTAAAATCCATAAAGATAGAAAGATTAGCAGAATAGTTATGGTATTGTGATCCTTGTTTTTCAACAGTCTTCAAGTATGGAACCAAACTACTGCTTCCTTTTAAATTCGAGGAAGAAACTAATTCTAGCAACTCATTCCTTATTTCAACTTTAGTTCAGGAAGCCCTTGAAATACAAATCATAAACCAACAGTTAAACCTGAAAGGTGTGGTTTTTCGGTGTTCACCCCTTTCAAACAAGAAATTGAAGAAATCATAAACTGTTTCTCTTTATATTTTTATTTTATACAGTACGTTGAGTGGTGGGCCAAATGCTTCATTACTCATTAGTACTTCGATTAGGGACTGCGAACTTCCAAGAGCAATATCCCTCTTTTGTAATCTAATTAAATCTTGGGAAGGGGAAAGGGTGCCAAAACCTTGGAAGTAAGGCTTGATGGATAGACATAGCTGATATTATCTTTTTGTTTGTAATGAAGTTAGGTATTTAATCTTGAATTAAAAAATGGCATGACTTTATTCTAGGAGTGTTAGCCAGCCGAACTGAACTACCAAACCAAGATTGAGCCTTATCCAGCGTGTGTGGCTTGTTATGATGTCAAGCTCGCCGAGCATAAAAATATCAAGCTCATCCTACGTTCACGAGTTGTACATGAACTTGTTTGATTTAATTATTACTCCCTCTGTCACAGTCAACTGTTTAGATTTTCCTTTCTCTGTGTGTGTCAATCAGTAGGGCACGTTTTTTTTTTTTTGTGTGTGTGTGTGTGTGTGTGTGTAATGGAAAGGTGTAGTGATTACGTATTGTGAGTGCTCATGAACTGCTTGGGAACCCTTGAGCTTCTCTCAGTATTGCTCAAAACTCGTTCAAGCTCAAACCAGATGTTGATAGATGTTTACAGAAGCATCTCATGAATGATTTGACTTGTTTATACCTACTTCCACTAAAGTTTTTAAGTGACATTATGACTGTTATATTTTAAATGGTAAATTTATGAAATGAAAGGCTTTAAATCAATTATAGTTTCTCATTAAGTCATGTATTGTGGTTAAATCTTTGCATGTTTGCCTAGTGTTCTATATTATTTTGAGAACTAGCAGTTGCTAAATATTGTAGAAGATAGTTGGCATTTGTTGTTTTTTCTATTTAAAAAAAAGAAGTGAAATGGTTGTATTTTAGGCGCTACTTTTCCCACAATTAATGTTTTGTTTTTCTTTGTTGTTTTTCAGCTTTATAAAATCATGAAAGAGCACAAGAATCCTAAGGTTCTTAGTGAGGGATTATTATGGATGGTTTCGGCGGTTGATGATTTTGGCATCTCGCATCTAAAACTGAAGGTGCTCAAGCTCTCCTGCACATTCTCTGATTTGACTCTCTTAAAATAAAATTTCTGCCGATCATTATATCGGATGAGTTTAAGATGTGGCTTTGTTTTCTACAATAGGATCTGATTGATTTCTGCAAGGATACTGGCTTACAGTCTAGTGCTGCTGCCACTAGAAATGCCACCATTAAACTTATTGGTGTTCTCCACAAATTTGTTGGGCCAGGTAAGCCGTAGTGGTGCTTTTTACATTTATCTATGGTGCTCAAGAGTGTTCAACTTGACCGACTGCATTCTGTTTGCAGATATCAAAGCGTTCCTCTCTGATGTCAAACCTGCTCTTCTTAGTGCACTTGATGCGGAGTATGAGAAGAACCCATTTGAGGTAACCAGTTTGTAACTTATTGTTACTTTCTTTAGCCTGATCTGTTTGGTCTTCACCAGTCCACCATCATGTATACAGGGTACAGCTGCAGCTACAAAGAAGACGGTGAAAGTAACTGATTCTACATCATCCGCCACTGCTGGTGGACTAGATGGTCTTCCGCGTGAAGATATTAGTGAAAAGATCACGCCTACCTTGTTGAAAAGTCTTGAGAGTTCAGATTGGAAGGTATTGTTTATCTACAGTTGATAGCAATTTGAAGATTCAAGTTGTTCCTAATTTTTGTTATCTTTTATTTGTAGATTCGTCTGGAGTCAATTGAAAGTGTAAATAAGATTTTGGAAGATGCAAACAAGCGTATTCAACCTGCTGGAACTGGTATGGTGTCTGTTGTAAGTTTGTAACAGAGACGTCTTATTCTATTTAGTTTCACTAATGAGATCTTATTTCAGGGGATTTATTTGGTGCATTAAGAAACCGTTTACATGACAGTAACAAAAATTTGATAATGGCAACTTTGACTACTATCTCTGCTCTTGCATCTTCAATGGGGCTGGCAGCTGAGAAGTCCAGCAAGGTATTTTAGACTTTGTGTTTTTCCTTCTATGTAGTTTTATTGTTGCTGTTGAAATTTCATAGATTGCCCTACCTTATGTTGGGTTTATACAGGGGATTCTAGCAGATATATTGAAATGCCTTGGTGACAATAAGAAGCAAATGAGAGAGTGTACATTGAGTACTCTGGACTCTTGGCTTGCTGCAGTTCATCTTGATAAAATGGTAACCATCCGCCCACTAAACGTTTCTCTCTCGATACTATATGCACTGAAGAACTGTTTTTACAATTTTACTGTGCTTTTGTATGTTTGACATTCTACTTTCTCTAGATACCCTATGTCATAACCGCTCTAACAGACGCCAAGGTCGGTGCGGAAGGGCGCAGGGATCTTTTTGACTGGCTATCAAGACAACTTACAGGATTGGCTGATTTTCCAGATGTTGTACACCTTCTAAAACCCTGCGCTACTGCTATGACGGTATTCACCTCCCCACTGTTAAGTTTTTTGTGGTTCAGTGTTACACCTGTTTCATGATGTCCTTGTTATAATCTTGGTTGACATCGCAGGACAAGTCCGCTGATGTTCGCAAAGCAGCTGAAACTTGCTTTACAGAAATTCTCAGAGTTTGTGGACATGAAATGGTAAGCCTGTCTAAGTTCAAAATTGGATCCTTTAGCTGGATGTATTATCATCTAAATTCCCTTTATATACCATGCCCTGATCTACGTGCTATTATAGGTTACCAAAAATTTGAAGGATATACAAGGAACTGCTTTAGCTATCGTAGTTGAACGCCTGAGGCCCCATGGGTCATTTCAAGGTTTATTTTTGCTACCTGAATTTACTTTCTCAATGAGAATGGGTTCTCATCTTCCAAATTGCTTTGTTTGACCCTATGATTCTTTTTTCGCTTGCAGAAAGTTTTGATTCCACTAGAACTATACCAGCTGGTGTTGCATCCAAAACCAACGCAAAGGTTGGAAAAGGGAATGTGTCAAGACATGGAAGCAGAGCTGCACCTTCAGTAGGTCTTCCTGTGGTTAATTTTCTTATTTACATTATATAAAGTACTCTAATTGATATTTTTTGTACAGAGAACTGTGCCGTCAAAGGGCTCAAGACAAGATGCAATTATGTCTGTACAAGACATCAACATGCAGTCACAAGTATTGCTCAATGTTAAGGATTCAAACAAGGTATTATCAGTTTTGTATTTGAATGTGAAAGCTCAAGGACCACTCTGTAAACTATGTATATTAACTGAGTGATGTCTGTACAGGATGATAGGGAAAGAATGGTTGTTCGTAGATTTAAGTTTGAAGAAATCCGTATAGAACAAATACAAGACCTTGAGGTTTAGTTCTTTTTCCCCTTTTCTTCCTGTTCTTTTCATATGAAGGAAAAACTTTCCACTTTCTTATGTGCTATGGCTGATGCCTCTTGGGTTGTTCTTTAAGATAGAATCTATTTGTTCTACATTCTTATATTTGCTATGAAAACCACTGAAGTACTTCTTAAATTACATATTTCTACAGGTTATGTTTCGATTAGCTTCCTATGTTTCTTGATCTTTTGTTTTTTTGTTGGGATGGGATCGATTTGGCTGATGAAACTTTTGTTACTTGTAAAAATTATCTTTTCTGCGTTTTTTGATTTTTTTTTCTTTTCTGGATATGGTCCAACAGAATGATATTATGAAGTACTTTAGGGAGGATTTACATCGGCGCTTATTAAGCACTGATTTCAAGAAACAAGTTGATGGAATTGAGATGCTCCAGAAGGTTTGTTTAGTGCTTTTCATGACTCGCTCTTCTAGCATTGAAACCGAATGAGCTCATTCACACTGCTCTTGTTGGTGTTGCAGGCCCTACCATCCCTAGCCAAAGAGGCAATTGAGGTTTTAGATATACTCTTGAGGTGGTTTGTATTGAGATTCTGTGACAACAACACCTCATGCTTATTAAAGGTAAATATAATGAGCTCATGTTTTTTTCAGTTTCATTATTCATTCACCATAGTTGCTAAATATGTTTTTCGGAAAGCATATACTATACTGTAATATATTCTTATGCTCGTCTCAGATAGATATGATTTTTTTTTTTACTTTACTTTGAAGGACCCTTTTATTCCCAGTTTTATTTGTTAAAAAAGATAAGAATATGCCAAACTGTCCATAATGATGCTAAATCCATCTCCAGTCTTGGTTAATTCTTGTTAAGAGTTACTATGAAAGGGACATTTCTTGGACAGAAAATAATAATGGCAGCCTGCCGGGCGTTTTGGTTTGGGGGTGGATGGTGGACCTTTGGTTGAAGGAGGGGGGGGGGGTCCTTAAACACTGTAGCACGTAAGACTGATGTAAGAACTCATAGCTCTTTTTAACAAGAGAACTGCGTACATATTTATAGAAATGATCACATTAAAATCCTAATGGATACAGAAAGACCATAAAAGCCCTGAGACCAACTGTACCACTAACAATATCATTTCCCTTGATATATGCTCTTGCTCGGCTAGCTTTCTGCACTCCTTAGCTGGGGTCATTCAAATTTTCTCTTTGTTTACTTGCCCTTATATCACTCTCTTATGGAACTGACTTATTATTGTTCATGTTATTTGAAAACCATTGTCAAGGTTCTTGAATTTCTTCCTGAACTTCTGGAAATGTTGAAAAATGAGGGTTATACGATGACTGAAGCAGAAGCGGCCATTTTTCTACCCTGCTTGATAGAGAAGGTATTGACATAATTAGTTTATGAAAACCTGTTTCCATTCTGCAGCATTTTCTGTTATCAATGTACTTGACAAGTGGCCTTAAACTGTTTATAACCAGTTGATTTTTTTATAGTGTATGAGTTATTTCCGTTCTGTTTGCTAGTTTAGATGGTGATTCTCCTGCGTGGTATTTATTGTGATACTGATTGATATCATCCTAATTGTTACATATGTGCTGCAGTCAGGACATAACATTGAGAAAGTTCGAGAGAAAATGAGGGAACTAATGAAGCAAGTTATCCATGCGTATTCGGCCTCAAAAACGTTTCCTTATATTTTAGAGGGCTTGCGTTCACGGAACAACAGAACAAGGATAGAATGTGCAGATCTTGTTGGATTCTTACTGGAGAATTATGGAACTGAGGTGACATTATATTGTTAAAATTACGTCCAGTTCTAGTGCGTGTGTGTCTGTGTAGTGTTTTTTTTTAAAACTTTATTGACATGCTCCACTATTTACTTCTACACAATCAGATTAGTGGACAATTAAAATCCCTTCAAATCGTCGCAAGCTTAACTGGAGAACGAGATGGTGAAACAAGGAAGGCTGCTTTAAACGCTTTGGCCACTGGATATAAGATCCTAGGTGGGTTAATCTGATTATTTGTCCAATTTCCTACAGATTTGCCATAAATATTATTGAGTTTTTGGGTGCTCAGTGTATTAATTCCTAGAACATTATATGAAGTAGCAGTAATAATCAAGTTCAAATTGAATACCGTCCAGAATTTGTCTATTTCGTACAGTGAAGGAAATAATGGCACCAGTCTATCCTGTTTGTCTCTTATTATCGATTTATCTTGTGCATCAGGTGATGACATTTGGAGATATGTAGGAAAGCTTACTGATGCACAAAGAAGTATGTTGGATGATAGATTCAAGTGGAAGGTCAGAATGCAAGAGCCTATCGCATTCTATTTGTTTCTTTCCAGGACTGTTTGTAATAAGCAATTATATGGTAATTTTCAGGCCCGGGAGATGGAGAAGCGCAAGGAAGGCAGGCCTGGGGAAGCCAGAGCTGCTCTGAGGCGATCAGTGAGAGATAACGGGTATGATTTGTTCTACTCAATAGGATACCTTAGTATTTCAGTTCTTAAGTTTCCAAGAATAATTCTTCATTATATATATTGATCATTCAACTTTTAAATCTCCTCAGATCTGATCCAGCTGAGCCAAGTGGGGAAGTCTCACGTTCAATGTCCATTCCAACCTTCAATAGGTAGCTAAATATATTTTAATGGATAATTTTATCCTTAGTACAACATGGTTGCCGTAGATTCTGCACTTCACATTGTGCACAACTTACTACGTTACCATGCTTATACATTTGATAACCATGTACTTTAATGTTTTTATTGTTTCTTTAACAGGGAAAGTTATGCTCATTCTGAAGTTAATATGGATAGAATGGATAGAATACCAATGCCTGTAACATATTCTGGTGCGGGCCCAACTGACTGGAATGAAGCTCTGGATATAATTGTCTCTGGTTCTCCTGAGCAGGTTTGTTATGAGTAGCTTTCTAAAGTTACTATGTGGTTTACGAAGTCATATGAACTTATGCTGGTCTGTGATGGATAAAAATTACACTGTTGTCAATAGTCGAGAAGTGTTTGAGCTCAGTGTAAAACAAAAGAAGTTGAGAAAATTAATCGTCACACCTATATTATCTTAGGTTTTGTGAAATCAATTGTACTACTGTATTATGACCTACCTGGTCTCCTAGACAAAATAAATATTTGTTTGGAGACCGTGAATTACGAATCCTCTAGAGATTATTGTTAGTATAGTTAGAATTGCAAAATTATACAGTTATCTGAAGTAAGAAAGATTTGGTACTGATAAATTACAAGTCTGCTCTGGTACCATATTTTAACAATTTTCGATAGACGAATCTCCTTTGGTGTTTGTTTCCAGAACCTGAATGTTGTCCCATTTTTGTATATGCACGTCATACATCTTTTCATAGTATCTCCAATTCATGATAGAATAAATTTATGCTTTATCCTCATTTAGTTACTCAAATATAACCTTGTTGGCTTTAGTCTGTGGAAGGAATGAAAGTCGTCTGCCATGAGTTAACACAAGCAACGGCTGATCCCGAAGGAAGATTAATGGACGATGTTGTGAAAGATGCTGATAGACTTGTTTCTTGCTTATCAAATAAGGTAATGAATTGTATTTGTTTCCTGCATTCATAGCATTTCTTAATCACAATTTCCGGAACTCAAGCCTGCTTTTTGTTGTTGCAGGTTGCTAAGACTTTTGACTTTAGTCTAGGAGGCGCGTCTTCAAGGTCTTGCAAATATGTCTTGAATACTCTCATGCAGGTAGGTACTTTCATTTTAATTATTTTGATTAGTTGCTTGTATGTCCCATTACAAACATATACCACCAAACAGGCAAACACACACACACACACCCTCTCCTACTCCTGCGCTCGTTTATGGAGTATGATTGCATCTATTAATTTTTCGAAACTTTTTTTGTCCCCTTTTATGAAAAACATGATTCCACTCGCCTTCATATACATTATTCCCTTGGTATCTGACATTCTTTGATATTTCAATTAATTTTGGAATTAAAATTGTTTCTGTGCAGACTTTTCAGAACAGGAGACTTGCTCATGCTGTCAGGGAACGTACCCTTGATATTCTCATTACAGAACTGTTACTGTGGCTTTTGGACGATCGGGTACCCAGGATGGATGAGGGCAGTCAGCTTTTAAGGGCTTTGAATGTTCTCATGTTGAAGATTCTGGTAAGCTACTTTTGTTTGTTTGCACTTTCCAGGGTTAGACCTCATGGATGGAGGTTGCATGTCTATTAGTGATGACTCAAGTTTGCTTCTGTTTTTTGCTTGGACTATAATCAGGACAATGCAGAGCGTACATCGTCATTTGTTGTGCTCATAAATCTATTGCGACCTCTAGATCCATCTAGATGGCCAGCTCCAGCAATCAATGAGTCCCTTGTTATACGAAACCAGAAATTTTCCGATTTGGTTGTCAAATGTTTGATCAAGCTTACTAAGGTGATTTTATTTTTCCTTTCCTGTGCAAACAATTTTCTTTCACACTCTTCACAGTTGGCTTTGAGGAAATGTATAGTATCTTATATATTCATCAATTCGTCACTGTGTGCATGTGATGTAGGTACTGCAAAATACAATTAATGAGGTAGACCTTGATCGCATCCTTCAGAGTATTCATATATATCTTCAAGAGTTGGGAATGGATGAAATACGGAGAAGGTATTGAACTAAGTGCAGTATTCTAGTATAAACTAATAGTCTGCTCTTCAATTCTACATTGATTTATCTTGTGAAATTTTTGAAGAGCTGGAGCTGATGACAAACCACTTCGCATGGTTAAAACTGTTCTTCATGAACTTGTCAAGCTTCGTGGGACTGCCATAAAGGGTCATTTATCCATGGTTCCAATAGACATGCAGCCTCCACCCATTATTCTTGCGTACATTGACCTGAACCTTCAGGTGCTTGTTGAACATACTGGACACTGTTTGTTTCTGTTTCTATAATTGTTTAATTTATTTTAATATTGTTTGAATGAAACTGCGCAGACCTTGGCAGCTGCGAGGATGCTGACGCCATCCGGGACTGGTGGTCAGACTCACTGGAGTGATTCAAGTGCCAATAACACAGCACCCGCTACGCATTCCGCAGATGCTCAACTGAAGGTATCTTCATTAGGCTGTTTTGGTAGTTTCAGACCACCTCTGTCTGTTGCAACCTTAATTTTGACCAACTCCTTTATCTGTTTCTAACAGCAAGAGTTGGCTGCAATATTTAAGAAAATTGGTGAAAAGCAGACTTGCTCAATTGGTCTGTATGAACTCTACCGCATAACACAGTTATATCCCCAGGTAAAATTGGTTTCTACCATAAATTGGAAAGGGGGG
>JAQRGC011539580.1:0-10631 GCA_028659135.1 Plantago lanceolata | reverse complement strand
TTTATAACAATTTTTTTGTTTAGTATCTTTATACTTATAATGGTCTATATGATTTCGCAATAACGTATTTAAGTAGTTCATTCTTTTGTACTAGTATTTGTATTCAATGGGAGAGTATGGTTGATGAGAATTAAATTTAACTTTACTATGTAACTTTTGCCGCTTCTAATTGTTGAAAGTTTATAAAACAACCATAGGTTATCTTCAATCTTCAATGTAAGCCATAGATGAAACCATGAGAATATACATTATTTTGCGCGGCAATTGTTTCACTAATTGATTCTAGAAAATTAAAAAAAGTTCTATAATCTTACCAATATAACTTTCTTATTCCTAGAATTCAATGTTTTACATAGTACGACATTCCAATATTGGGACACTAAACATGTTAAAAGGGTTAATTTCACAAACCATCTAAACTTTACAATTTATATCACAAAACCATTTAAACTTTATTTTTATCACATAACCATCTAAACTTCTAAAATTTAATCAAAAGTATACTCTCGCGTCAAATTAACATACATGAGCAAGAGATCACCAAAATTAAATAAATTCTATAAAAAAAGGAATAAATAAAGAAACCGCGAGAAGGAGATCGCGTCAAATAATAAAACATTAAAAAATTACAATTTTCCCTACCAGCAAACAACATATCACCGACTATCTTCCAGAAAAGATCCATCCTTCTTGAATCTCTTTCTCAACACCACTCTTGGCAACACGAAAATAGTTTGATGGGTTGAAAATTCTGACAGTATGATGAGGATGTTATTGGTGTTCGTTCAAACATATGGGGCTATGGTTCAAACAGACCTTACATGAATCAGTTAGATTAGATGCAAACGGAATTGTTGATTTGATGCATGTGTTATGTTCATGCATTGTGTAATTTATTCTGTTTTTTTATTTATATATATAAGACATAAGAATATTTATGGGTTTCAAGATTTATTTGTTCAGTTCACGTATGCTAATTGCTTGTTGATGTATGTTAATTCTCTGTTAACTTAACATGATAGTATGACTTTTGATCAAATTTTAGAAGTTTAGATGGTTATGTGATACAAATAAAGTTTAGATGGTTTTGTGATTTAAGTCGTAAAGATTAGATGGTTTTTTGAAATTAGCCCTGTTAAAATGATATGAGTAGAGTAGATCAAATCTGCCTATTAAAAAAAAAAAAAAAAAGTTAAAATGATACGGCAAAGTTCTAGTGGGCGTGGATCTATGATAATTGATAAATCATGAAGTACCCATATGCAATTTCCCCAATGTATTTCTATTTCCCCTTTTACTCAACCATCATCAACTCTCTTCTTCTTCTCCAAAAACCCCAAAACCATTTTCTAGGGTTTAACAGCTCTATTCATGGCAGAGCATGACGTCACCGAGCTACAAAATCAGCTCGAGAACCAGAAAGAAAAGGATTACGGCGTACTACTGTACTACAAGTACACTGAAATCCCCGACGTCCAAGAGCTCTGCGACTTCTACACTTCGAATTGCAACTCTCTTTCTCTCCTTGGCCGCATCCGAATTTCTCCTCAGGGCGTCAATGTCACCGTATGATTTCATCTCTCAAGTTAATTTCTGTTTAATGCCAAAATGTGAGTGATCTTACAAAAATTACTTTCTGTTGTGGTGTTTCACTAGGTTGGTGGGAAGTTGAAGTGTTTGGAGGAACACATTGAGGCTATGAAGTCGAATCCTTTGTTCGAAGGGACCGATTTTAAGCTTGCTTCTTGTTATGAGCCTCTGGATGATCAAGTGGCTAAGGAGTGTGGATTCACTTCTCTATCTATTCGTATCGTTAAGGTTGGTTCGTGCTTCGTATCCGTTGGTGCTTTGCTTGTTTGAGGCTATCGTCGCGCAGTTATCCGTTGTTTCTGTTTGGTTAAGTATGTTTTGTAATTGCTTATTGGTGGTTGAAGTGTTAGAACTTAGAAGTGTGAAAGACTTATGTACTAAGCCTAGTGATCGTTCCCCCTATGTGATAGAAATGAGAGTTAGTCGATATGGACTTGCTGTAATAAGAAGTCAGGGCAGCTGGACTTGTGAGTATTTATTCAAGAAATGTAGAAATGATACAAAATTGTAAAATGTAGAATTGCATAGGGAGACAAAGTTCGAACTTGATGAGTTGAGATAAGATTAGTCTTCTTAGATTTTTTATTGAGTTTAACCTCCTATGAAACCCATTATGTGTGGTGAGCCACTGGGAGATGGCTTGGACATGAATTCTGTTTCTGAGACTTGTTCGATTTTTACTGGCAAAGCGACTTTTCAGGGGAATCTGTACAAGTACCCAAGGAAATTTTGGATGGGCTATTTTGATTGGTGCGTCTTTAAATTAGAAATGGGGTTTCGAGTTCAATATCTACTTTATAAATACAGTTAGTGAAAGTAGATTATGAATCCCTCACTTATATTTCAAAAATGAAATGGTGGGTTCCTGTATCTGAAACTGGCTAAAGTGCATGTGGGATGTGGGAATGCTTTTAGGGGTTGACCACGGTCAGCTTCGTTAACAAGCTTTTATATGCTAAGAAACCATACTTATTATGTTATTACCAGCTTGCTCATCTGAAAGTTGCATCATCTGCACAATTATCTGTTTCTTTGCCTCACATGGTAGCTGAAACAGGTTGTCATACTTTCCCTAGGAATTGGTCACTTTAGGTTCTCATCCTCTACCGAACTCGCCAGAAATTTCGAATGCTGGGAAGCATCTGTCTGCAGCTGAGTTTCATTCAGTCCTTCAAAATGCAGGTATGTTTTCTCTCCTTGCCGGCAAAGTTGATGTGGAGATTGGCATAATTTAGATACTTTTGTGGGTCTGTGGTAATATGAATAAATGTGGTGCCGTAGCAAAAACTTGGCTCTTACAGGTCTTCTAATTTTTTATAGGGAGATCGCAAGATGAAAGTCCCAGTTCCGACAAAAAACTTGTAGTGATAGATGCTAGGAACTTGTATGAGACAAGAATTGGGAAATTTAGCCCTCCAGATGTCAAAACATTGGATCCAGAAATCAGACAGTACAGTGACCTGCCGTCTTGGATAGATAACAACTCTGAGCAATTGAGAGGCAGCAATATTCTTATGTGAGTGCAATACTTTGCAACTTTAAAAAAAATTGTTGTCTCGACTCTCAACTTGATCTGAAGTGCATACTTTGCATGTAGTTTTGAGGTTTTCTTCTTCTTTTACTTATTCTCTTTTTTTCCTGGTATCTCTACTAGGTGAATATTTTTATACTAAAGTACATGTATGCAGTTCATTGTTTACTGGTCACTGTTGCATTGTTTCACATTGTTTAATGTGTATCCTATGCCCGGGAAGCCTGCTTCTGTTGTTATGCATTATCTTATAGCATGATTTTGTGTGTCTCAACAAGAAGAAAACGAAGTTACAAAACAATTCCACAGAACACCAAGAGTTCAGGATTTAGTACTAGTTGATCATGAGTGAAAAACTGATTAGTTGGTTTTTATCTTTAGCCACTTTGCAGACGTGGTGATGCCACTTCTTCAAGTTGAAACAGGCTTATGATCAAGATGCAATGATGCTGTGATTTTAGCCAACTTCTATTATTTGAAGGTTCAAAATGACAGTTTAATGCTTCTATTAGAATATGTTATTTTTTGAGAAGCTGTTCTGCAATTTCTTTATGTTTTACTATTAAGTTGATTTTTTTTTTTTCTTATTAGACTTTCATATGCCCTCAGCAGAAGTTGGTCGCTCTTCATTCAATTTTAGATTTTGTGTATCAAAATTTCGTATCCTTTTGAACCAACGAGCTTTGATCTTTAATTCTTGGTATTCTTTGTGAATCATCATGGTTTTGAACTTCAATTTGTTTTTGTCAACGACGTCGCATCACTTGTTTCCTGGATCTTATTTATGTCTTGTATGCTGCATTTGTTTCTTAGCCTGCTATTGCATCATCCTCCCATATTACATTATGCACATGTAACACCTTCAATGATCCCTGTTATCTTGTCATCCGTAGGTACTGCACTGGAGGAATTAGATGTGAGATGGCTTCAGCTTATATTAGATCAAAAGGTTCTGGATTCGAAAATGTTTTTCAGGTAAGCTACTGCATTGTACACTGTAGTTTCCCTGGTGGTACAGTACTTTGATTGCTTTCCAAATAAGATAATCATTTTGCTGGAAATAGCTCAGTGTCATAATAGCTCTAAGCCAATCAGAAATCAGCTAGATGAGATCATCTTTTATGAAATTCCTGATTTTTCTTAGATAAGGCGGGAGAGAAACAAATGGAGTTACTATTTCTTGCTTTTTATCGTTGTTTGTACTTGCTAGTTATGTTTGTTTCTGAGCTCAACTCTGTAATTGATATAATGGAAACTCTTGGATATGTTTCAGTTGTATGGCGGGATTCAGAGATATCTGGAGCAATTTCCTGATGGTGGTTTTTTCAAAGGAAAGAACTTTGTCTTTGACCATCGGTATGTAAAATGTTCACTTCTGTATTTATTTCATTGAACTCTGCATTTCCTGATAATAATCACTGGAAACTCCAAATCTTTCAAGTTTTCTCCAATGATGAGTTCTTCTATTCTTGGCTTAATGTTTTTCGTGTGCACATCAATTTTCACGCTCAAGTCTTGATTTATGCAGTAAGATTGAGGGCCGATTTATATTCCCGGCACAATTAAGATTGTTTATGCACTGGTGTACCTCAAAAAAATCCATATACTTGTCTAAGATGTTGAGGTCTACTACTTGACCCATCGGCTTCTTTTGTTTTCTTTCACCTGAATCCCTGATGACAAAGCTTGTTCAGAAATTGGTTTAAATTTTGGTCAATCATGCTTTTGTCACTGTCTTTGGTTCTTTGCATTCTTTTATAATTCTGCCTGCTTTGTCAATATCTTTTACATTTGTTTTGTTCATCTTCTAATATCATACTCCACTTGTTACAGCGTTTCAGTTGGGAGCTTAGATACTGATATCCTGGGAACTTGCCTTCTGTGTGACACTCCATTTGATGATTACACCTCACGATGCCGGTGCACTCACTGTAGGATGCTCGTGTTGGTCTGCAATAGTTGTCAGGTATATATATCGTAATAGGATGCTTTTCTTAACATAAATTCAGACTATTTGTCTCAAAAAGCATATGCAGTGACACAATATTAAACCATCATCCTGATGTTAAGATCCTCATACCAACTTAAAAAACCCACATGACAAGTACTGTATTCGCTTGTATGAAACAACTTCAGTAATGTCATTAGAATATATTTGCAGGGAAAGAATGCTTCATACGTTTGTGAATTGTGCCAAAGAAATGGCAAGGTTTTGGTTCTAAATGATGTGTCCGATGAAACATCCGAAGCAGTGGCTGGGGATGTTGACTCTGATTTAGATCAAACAAGAATCTCTTCCAGTCTGCCATCCAGTAACGGTAATATCTTGCTTGGCTTTCTTTGGTTGATTTTGTTGGTAATACTAAACTGCATATTATGAGACTTGTTCTAGAACGAAAATTTATTACATCTAAAATAAGTAGGTGGGTATGATTAAGTACTGATTTTGTCGATTGTAATTGTCGCAAGTTGACATTTTTTTACTTTCAAAGTTATCTAAGCGACAAACTACCATTTTTGCAGATCAAATTACTTGCCTTACCAAGTCAACGAGAAAACTCCGAATCCTATGCTTGCATGGCTTCCGGCAGAATGCTTCAAGTTTTAAAGGACGAACATCATCGCTAACAAAAAAACTAAAAAGCATTGCTGAGTTTGTTTTTGTGGACGCACCTCATGAGCTACCTTTCATTTATCAGCATCCTCCGACCGATCAAAATGAAGGTCAAACTTCTTCGCAGCAATCTCCACCGTCTGTGAATTGCAACCGAAAATTCGCATGGCTTGTTGCATCAGATAATGATACAAAAAGTGACACTGAGTGGAAGGTAGCTCAAATCCCATTCGATTCCCTTCAGTACCAGGAGCAAACAAAGGGATTTGAAAAATCTGTCGAATATCTGAAAGCCATATTCTCCCAAAATGGACCTTTCGACGGAATCCTAGGATTCTCACAAGGAGCCGCGATGGCTGCTTTAGTTAGTGCACACCAAGGAAAGCTCAAGGACAACATAGGCTTTCGGTTCGTGATTCTATGCTCTGGATTTCCCGTTAATATGGAGGAATACACTCAAGAATCAATCAATTGCCCTTCTCTTCACATTTTTGGCAGCAAAGAGGGCAGAGACAGGCAGATAGATTGCCAAGCCAGTAAGCAGCTTGCAACCTTGTTCGACAGTGGGTGTTCGGTGATTGTTGAACACGACCTTGGTCACATTATTCCCACAAGGTCCCCGTACATCGATGACATCAAAGACTTCCTCCACCGGTTTCTTTAGTCGAAATTATCCAGGTTCACATGCCAACCGTTTAAACCTATTGATAATTGTTAGTTGTTACAGTTAATGCATTCCCAAATATACTATTTCTTGCTTATAACACATTGTAGTTAAACTTTATAGCCCATAATCTGTTGCCCTACCATTTTAGGTGCAGTTTTTACTTCCCTACTTGAACTAACATAGATTTCTCTGTATCTTTTTATTACTTCACCAAAAATTACCTACCGGCCCATCAATCATTTATGACTTGTAGGCTGTAGGCCTGTAGCTATAAACTGTTACTAACCGATTTCCCAACTACATTACACGTATGCTTTGCTTTATTCCATTCCTTCTTAAATATGGGTTCCCCTATTTTCAACGAAATGTGTCACAGTAGCTAATAGTAGCTGCTGTAGTTCGGCTATTACTGGTAAAGTCTCCATTTTTCATGTGAAGTATCCTGGTCTTGATTTGGCTGTACAACCCTGTTTAGGACATGGCCTTATTAATTGTCGCATGTGAACTTAGGTTTGTAGTGTGCTAGTATAGTACCATATTTTAAGGAACGTAACGTGTAGATCTTTGCTATGGTTAACTGTTTTCCGTGTGAAAACACTTCCTAACTTGTGGTCCGTGGTTTAAAATCAGTTCCATCACTTGAAAAACATAGGTGTCTGATTTTGAACTGCATAATCTACGAACTTACTCGTAGATCAGGTCCATAGAATAATTTTTCGACCATTAATGGCTTGCTTTACATTTTACAAGTTCATTACTTTATTCAGAGTAACAACACTTGCTTGGAACTCAGTGAGATGTAAATGTCTTGCATTATGCATTTCATATAATGAATGGTTGGTGTTTCAGTTTTTGTTGATGAATAGTGAAATTAGTGTTTATCCTCGAATCTGTGTATTCGGGGTATAACATAGTCCTTGGAGTGTAGATTTTTTTTGAAATACAGGACTCTGTTAAGTTCTTGAACTAGTAAACACTAAATAGGTATAGGATTCCAAACAGTGGTTATTGATAGTTGTGGACCTAGGAGTGACAGATAGGGGACAACCGTCCTCCCATAAAAAGAAAATTTACGGTTCAGTGAAATGATAGTCGATTAGTGTTCGGGCTTTAAAAGAGTGTCAAAATGAAACAGATAGTACTCCGTAATCACTATGATGGGTTTCTTGATGTGGCGTCGTGAGTGGTAGATTCGCATAAGCACGATAGCTTATCTCGATTGTTCTTTTTTGTTTCGTGAGTTGTGAGTGTTGGGTGCACATAAGCATGAAATGGTCCTTATCTTGGGATCACCATAGTTCTTTCTTGTTTCGGAAACGTAAGTAAGAAGAAAATAACTAAATAAGGGATGGAGAAATCTGGAGAAATAAACCATGAACATTGAGGCTTGCTACTGCACATATGCACAGATCATGTGAGTTTCACTGTTAGGTACTTCATACTAATGTAGAGCTCCTATACCTATCCTTTTTGCTTAAATGATGAATTGTAAATGGCAATAAACACTTACCAGAAACGTACTATGTATCATTGATTGTGCAATCAAAAACACCAAATGGTACTTTAGCAATTCTACACAAATACTAAGTCTTATTTTACATCCTTTCTACTATATATAACACCACAATCCATCCACATTTCCTCACCCTTAACACACAACTTACAGCAACCAAGTTTAAAGCACCAGAGCAAAAATGTCTCAGATAACAGACAAGATCAGAGCAAGTGCATCAGAAATCTACCATGGGGACGAAATCTGCCGAGAGAAGTGCAAGCTTCTCCTGAAAGAAGTAGGCCTGCCGAACGGCCTTCTCCCACTGAAAGACATAGTCGAATGCGGCTATGTCAAAGAGACAGGCTTCGTGTGGCTCATACAGAAGAAACAATACGAGCACAAGTTCGAGAAAATAGGCGGGAAGCTAGGCAGGTATGCGGCGGAAGTGACAGGCTACGTGGAGAAGAACAGGGTCAAGAAGCTGACTGGTTTTAAGGCCAAAGAGCTACTTATGTGGATAACTCTGAGTGAAGCTTGGGTTGATGACCCACCTACCGGAAAGATCACGTTCAAGACTCCTACGGGGCTGTTTCGCTCGTATCCTACTTCGGCATTCGAGGTTGAGGAGGAGGCTAAGGAAGAAGAGGAAGATAATGTTGAGGTGAAAGAAAAGGATAAAAATGAGGTTAAGGTTAATGCTGCTGCTGCTACTGCTGCTGTTGCACCTGTGGAAGTTAAGGAGGTCATGTAATGTCATAATCTACTACTGTAGTATGCATGTTTCGGTCAGTGTTGTTTGGTTGTTCTGTTCCGATGTAATAACCGGGGTTCTTACAGAAACCTCGTCTGGTATGCCTAAGTTACTCATATATGATTGTGTAGTTTTCTTGTCGCTTGAGTGGATTTCGTTTGGATGTTATTGGATTTTGTTTCTAGCTTGTAAAAGTGACATGTTCATGCAATGATATGAATCATATCGAAAGTGTGCTGAGAGAATAGTGAAGTAGGTGGAGAATGAAGTTTTGGAATCATGTTCATGAGTTGGTTGGTTTATTTCTTGATACCATTAATGGGATATCAGAATTCAGACATGTACTATGAATTATGGATGGACTACTATATCTTCACAAGCCGATGAATTTGAAATTGGGGAATTATTTGGGGTAGTAGTAGCACTTAAATGATTAATTAAATTCTTATCGCCGTATACCTGTCATATACCTTAAAGTGTGTCTCAATTAGTTAAAAATTAAATAAATGTAAACGAGAGATTAATATTCTATTGGTTACACGTTCAAATCGCACAAACAGCCTAAACAGGGGTGGGCCAGATTGAACGTGGATGGCTCCCTTATCACCGGAAAACACAAGTTTCAATTGGGAATTTATTGGAGATGACTATGGCAACTGGATTTGGGGTTTAGTAATCTAACCCCTCTGGCCTCCATTGATGAAATCGAGCTTGAAGCTCTAGGGGCTCATGTGCTCTTGACAGGAGGATTGAGATGCTTGAAGTGGAAACAGATTCGTTGGAATGTTACAAAATGATTTTGGGAGCTTTGGAACCCACAAGATATCTCATCTCGTGCAAGAGTGTAGGACGAAGTTGTGTACACGAGCCATGGGCAATACCACAATAGAGATTCAGTGGGTGGCCAGAACGGCTAATCGAGCCGCCAACAGATCGGTCAAGATTACCTGTGAAAATGGCAAAAATTGCCCGCTAAGTTTGTCAAATGACAGATGCAGTACAACGTTTGTTCGTCACGACATTTTTCGTCCAAAGTTTCATTTTGAATCCCTATTAGCACAAGCATGTCCACGTGACATGCGAATTCGTGAATTAAGGCGAACTGGTTGCTAATTCGCCGCCACATCACTTTGATGATATCATTATTGTTATATCTATTTATTCTTTAAACCTTTATATCGTAAAAATATCTGGAAAAAAATGCATGCTATGTTAAAATATTATCCGAGAAAACACTAGAAAATAAGAGAACTTTTTTTTTATTGCAAAAGAACGCTCCAGTAAAAACATGGATCGAATATTGCAATTTTTTCATTAAAATGAAATCATTAACAATTAATAAATTAGTACCGACTATTAATAAAAAGGGTGAATTACATTTGTATCCCCTCTTAAATTCGTTTATTACATTTTTATCGCTCTTAAAGTAACAATTTCAAAAATTACCTACGTTTTAATCTTTTAATTACAAAAATTCCCAAAAACTTTATGCGGATTGAAACGTGGAAAAGACAAATTTAGTCCCAATGTATTTTCAGATTTTAGGGAGAATCAAACAGTTTAATTATATTGCAAGTCCCTTAAAATTTTATTTCTTTTGTTTCATCCCCACAACAATTGTACTAGAAGTCCTTAAACTTTTTACTTCATTAGTTTCAACCATCCACAAACTTTAAAAAAATATAAATTAAGTCCCTATAAAAATTCGAACTGGATTTTTTTCGAACACACCGGGAAATGGTGTTTCGAAGAAATTTGGTGGCGGCTCCAAAATTCCACCAAAATTGAAGTGTGTGATCATGGCATTGAGAATGAATGAGAACTCCAATAAATATTTAGCTTTATTATATTAGGGGTGTTAAAGAATAATTGAGAAAAAAATGTATTCTTCGGTATCTTTCAACTCAAAGTACATAGAGAGTATTTATACAAGTAGAGAAGTATATTTAAGATCTATCTAGAAAGTATCTAACTCTAATAGAT
>JAQRGC011539550.1:0-10093 GCA_028659135.1 Plantago lanceolata | reverse complement strand
TTGTTAAAAAGGCCGAACCTTATGCTTCCGCCGGGTTCTATACCAAACTCTTCCTAGCGACCCAACTTGGAACTGCTAAAAGCTACTCCCTCCGTCCCGCAAAACTTTACCCACTTTCCTTTTGTAGGTGTCCCACAAAACTTTACCCATTACTAAAAATGGATGTTACCCAACACATAAACAACATTATTTTTCACAACAATATTAAATACAACTTTACCACCACACTTCACTTTAACAATTACTTTTCAATTAAAAAATAATATTCCCACTAACTTTTTTATCTCCATTCTTATTTTAATGCCCCTTCTTAAACTTCGCACTAATAATAGTGGGTAAAGATTTGTGGGACGGAGGGAGTAAAGTTTTAGTGTTTTTTTTTTTTTTGAAAAGGAAATACCATAGATTTAAAGTGCCACAGCAGTTACAACTTTGCACTGGTTTAGGGACACCAGGCGGGACTGTTCTTGTCACATCATTTTCTACTTGGTCCTTAAGCCAAAACGGGCAAACATCCCAAATACACATCATTGGTTCCAAAAGATTACTTCCTAGATGATTCTGTTCTTGATTAATTTGCCTTGAGCTTCCCTTTTTTGCCAAAATATCTGCAATATTGTTTTTCTCCCTGTGAATGCTTACTACTTGCAGCTTGTCAAAAAGTGTTGTCAGATTCCTAATTTCAGTTACCAGAGTCTGCTGGCGCCACCCCGGATCCTGAAGCCTGCAGATACAGTTAAAAGCATACATTGAATCAGTTTGGATACATACTTGCTTTAAATTTAATTGCAGGGCTAGTTTCAGTCCTTGGCAAATAGCCCACAGTTCCGTGGTGTTTATGTCACAGATGCCAATGAAACCAGCAGCAGCCCTGATAAACTTACCCTGCCAATCCCTAAGGATTATGCCTATACCTGCGTGCCCATTCTCAGTGGTTACTGATCCATCAGTGTTTAGTGCTATAAAACCCTGAGAAGGTTTTTCCCAAGTGCAAGGGATTGGTATTTGGTGAACTTCTTTTATGGGAAAAGCAAGGAGAAGATCTTTTTTCCATTTTATAAAGATGGCATGGAGCTCCTGGAATTTAATAGGGTGCTTTCTAAATATGAAGTTGTTCCTGGAAATCCAGATGATCCAACAAAGGAGAAGAACATTGAGTTGGCCTGGGGAGTTAATAGGAAATTGGAATAGTGCATTTTGGATGGAAGCTTCCCCCTGATTCCATTGGGCTGGTAACAACATGTTTCTAAAGTGCTGAAAGCCCTTACAATGGAAGAAAAGATGGGTAGCTGTTTCTTCTTCAAGTCTGCAAATTGAACACAAGGGAGAAGGAAGGATATTTTGTTTGTGCAGTCTATTTGCAGTAGGGAGTCTGTTGTGTAAAGCCGACCAGAAAAACAATTTCATTTTTGGGATTAGATTAAGCTTCCAGATACGGTCCCATGGCCAGTTAGGGTTAGACTGAGGTTGACAGCTTAGTAAATTGTAAGCACTTTTTATAGTAAAATTCCCAGAGTTATGGAAAGGCCAAATAATTTTATCAGTGGAGGGGAATTCAGGTAAGGAGACTGTTTGGATTTGAGCTACAATTTCAGGTGGAAGCACTAGATTCAGTTTAGGAATGTTCCAACTGTTGTTGATAATAAAATCAGCCACTACTTGGGATGTGTTCACTTGCATGTTAATGTAGTTCAGGAGCAAGGTATTGTTAAGCCAAGGATCACACCAGAAATTGATGGACTTTCCATTCCCAATTTGCCAACTAAGTAGACTTTTGAACTCATCCCTAAATTTTATCATCATCTTCCAGAACCAACTATGTGTACTTTTCTGCTCAGCATGCCAAAAATCCTGGTTTTTAAAGTATTTTTCTTTATAAAAATAAGCCCAAAGATTATCCGGTTTTGTTAAGAGTCTCCAAAGGTTCTTGAAAGTATAGGCTTTGTTTAAAATTTGCAAGCTCCTTATTCCTAGGCCTCCCAAATACTTTGGAGTAGTTACAGTTTTCCATTTGACCCTGGCTTTAGTTTTTGTGTTCTTAGTACGGTTCCAGAGGAATTTATTTTGGATTGTGTCCATTTTAGATAGTGTAGTAGCAGGGACTTGGGTAATGGACATGCAGAAAGCAGGTATAGTATTGGTAACTGAGTTTATAAGAGCAGCTCTTCCTGCAGTGGTTAGAAGTCTATTATACCAGGTATTTATCCTCCTTTGAACTTTGTCTATCATATCATCAAAAAGATCAGACTTTTTCCTACCTAACAGGAAAGGGAGACCTAAGTACTTATCTTTCCTCTTGTTTAGACAGACTCCCAAATCATTCTTGATCCGTCTTTGAAGAGCTCTGGGGGTGTTAGGGGAAAAAAGGATTCTGGATTTCTGCCAACTAATAGCTTGGCCTGAGCAAGACTCATAGGTCTCTAAACATTGTTGCAATCCTTTAATAGAGCACTTGTTTGCTTTGCAAAAGACCATACAGTCGTCAGCAAAGCAAAGAACTGGGATAACAGGTCCAGAAGAAGTAATCTTCAGAGGGGAAATGATCTTATTGTCTACAAACTTTTGAAGCATAAGAATCAGAAGATCTTGGCAGAGAATGAACAAGTAAGGAGAGAGCGGATCGCCTTGTCTTAGCCCTCTAGAGGGTGTCCAACTGTCAGAGATACTTCCATTGACTTTAACCGAATATGTGCAGGAAGTAACACAGTTCATAATCCAACTTATAAAAGATGAAGGGAACTTAAATTTTTCCAAAGCAAGTCTAAGAAAGGGTCATTCTATCCTATCATAGGCTTTTTGGACATCTAGCTTAAGGGCAAAGTAGAATTGCTTGGATTTTTTCCTCTGATTCATGGTATGAAGAAGTTCATGAGCCATCATAATGTTATCATTTATCTGGCGCCCTGGTACAAAAGCATTTTGCAGTGGGGAAACAAGATCACACAGAAACGGCCTCATTCTATTGACTAATATTTTTGAGATTATCTTATAGCTTACGTTACAAAGGCTAATAGGTCTAAAATCACTAGGATCCGAGGGGTCCTCCTTTTCAGGAATTAAAACGATTTGAGTTTCGTTAGTTCCTGACGGCAAAGTGTTATTTGTAAAGAACTCTTTTACAAAGTCACTAACCTTAGTACGTAAAATATCCCAATACTTCTGATAATAAAGCCCATTTAAACCATCGGGGCCTGGAGCTTTACTAGGTCCAATACTATTCACAGCCTCCAAAATTTCCTCATCTCAAACCGGCCTGATCACTACTAGTTTATACCTATTAAAATTAAAATGTTGACTTTCCTATAATTTAGGAAACACTACTCCTAAAGTGGTATATTTAGATACCTCCCCAAATCATACGAATGCAAAAAACTCAAAACCAAGTTAGCAAAAGCTGAAAAGCTGAAAGGTTTCGAAGTTGATGTTTCTTCACCATTAAAACAACTTCATCCTCCATGCCCACACTTCAAATTCTAAGCAAATTGTGAGACTGGGGACGATAAACATGTTGCAAAAGCATCAATTTCACATCTAAAAGAGCAACAGGCTCTTTCGGACAAAATCTTATCCATACCAGGTTGTCTTTTCTTTTCTTTTTTTTTCTTTTTTGCTTTTCTTATATAATTATGTGTATATAAGAAGTCCTTATATTCAGCAGCTTGCGGCAGTTCTTTCAGTTGTAAGAGTTGATCTAGCAAAACAAGAATCTCAGATCAGCTTCAGTCAATTTTGTCAGTGCCTCCGAGGATCCGCCGACAGTCCTGCAGTTGAACAGGTAATTCATCAGTACATCTTCACCCTAGAATCTAACATTTGAGTTACGAG
Organism: Plantago lanceolata; assembly: GCA_028659135.1. Taxonomy (NCBI): domain Eukaryota; kingdom Viridiplantae; phylum Streptophyta; class Magnoliopsida; order Lamiales; family Plantaginaceae; genus Plantago; species Plantago lanceolata. The sequence continues at coordinate 6,268 of JAQRGC011539550.1, read as the reverse complement.
TAGGGGAAAATGGACTTCACAGTTCACAAACACCAACTTACCCTTCAAAAACAAGTTCCTTCTTCTCCTGTAACTTCAAGATCCTCTCTTCAATGGTATTCTCTATAACAAATCTCACAATCCTACAGAATGGAAGCATAATCCGAATAAAACAGTGATTACTATGTGACCGTATAGATGAATATGCAAAACATAACATAACATGCCCAGTGTTCCGACCAAGCACAAAATATCCAACTCACCGGATCGGTTTATATTGTCCTATACGGTGTATTCTATCCTGAGCTTGCCGCTCTACAGCAGGATTCCACCAAGGATCCATCAAGAAAACCTGAACATGCATACAAAGGGAGCTCTTACTGACATTACACGAGCGAAGTTAACAGAATAATACTGATTTGAGTAACTTAAGGCAAGCTTTTAAGTTCAAAAGTGATGCATGAATGACAATAACCATTTGCAAACTAAGACATTTAAAACTCAATGGGAGATCTTACCTGTGAAGCTACAGTCAGATTGAGGGCAACACCACCAGCTTTCAAGCTCATTAGAAATACTTTGCAATGAGCATCCTCCGTAAATTTTGTAATGGCAGCATCTCTTGCACTCATGGTCATGGACCCATCCAACTGAACACAGTTAATTCCAGACTGAAAAGAAACACATAATTAATGAATTTCTCAAGACTCTCAGATGAAAACGACATGCCGTGGCCTAACAACAATAGTAATGATAATAATATGAAAATAAAACTTATAGACTACCTTCTGAAGGCTATAATGTATGAGATCCAAGAAAGATGCAAATTGACTGAACACTATTCCTTTAGCTGAACCATCCCTTTCAATCATACCTCTGATTTCTTCCCTCTGTAAAGGATGTTAAATATGAGCAAGCCAACATAGCAAAGTATACTTCTTTCTAGACCACTAATCTAACCAACTCAAATAGCTGGAAAATCTAGCTCAAAGTTTTGAAGGATGGTTTCGGCATTTGCTTTCCGACCAAAATAAAATAGTACTATTCTATCTATTAACAACTACAGAATAAAAATTGAAATATCTTCATCATGGGTGATCTTTGTGCCACTGGGTGAAGGGGGTCATAAGTTTACATACCAAAGCATCTATTTTGGTGCTTGTCTGAAAGTTGTCGAGCTGAAGCCTATTCAAAATACTCTTCGCTTTGAATCCCTTTATTGTTGTTCTTGAAATCTGCTTCTTCCCATTCATATTGGTGGTGAAATCAACAGTAAGTGCTTTGTTACACTCGGGGCAGGTATTCTGTCCTGAAGTAGCCCCAAAATCAATCAAACATGACTTGCAAAAGGCATGTTCGCAAGATGTCACCTATTACATTGACAGTTGTAGTGGATAGCATGAGGAAAAGATAAGAAGCTTTACAAAAAGCAAGTGTATAACAACTTAACTTAGTATATTACACGATGTACATAACGTATAAAAATAACCTGGATAATTAAAGAACCTGACTGCCATATAGTTCTCACAAATTGCTTAGGCATATAACATAGAAAACAATGCATATCAACCTTCCACAGGTATACACATGCAGAAATCAGGGGGCAAAAACGATAGATCACATTTAAGAACATAGTGGTCATCATACACAAGAATCATCAACAGCAAAACATAGAAATATGTACCACGGAGCTCAAGAAGCACATATAATAGAAGTTCCTATCAAGTACTGTACATAGATTACCGCACATGCGTTCTACACGAGTAACTTCACTTATAAGAATTGTACATTAAGGATCTGTTTGGTTGTAAATCTTGCCATAGGCTGCACTCAACGGACACAGGGACAACACATGACACGGGGACACAGATTCTTGGAAAAAAGAATAGGATACAACACCGTTGAGACACGGCTATATGTAATATTGTTATATGTTAAAAACAACTATTGCAAATTATTAAACTAGCAAAGTAGTAACAGTAACAACAATGATATACTATCCCACAGATAAAGTAAATTACACCATGTATCTACATAACAAAACTCACCATTAATTATCCAAAAAATGGAGGGGGTCACTAAAATGAATGAGCATAAAAATAGATCAAATGTCCTAATTTTATATTGTGAGCTAATTCAAATACTAGATCAAACGTAGAAAATAAAATTTTATAGTTTAATGGATGGAATTGGCTAGTCATCCATTTCCAAAATCCAAGCTTTGAATGGAACCATCAAGTTCCAACTCATGTGAACACAGCGAAAAGTTTATCTAAATGAGCTATTAATCAGCTGGACCAAGGGGGTGGAGAGTAAAAAATTAAAAAATTCATACAATCAATAAACCAGACCATGACATCTACTTGTAGAATTTTCTAAATTAAGAGGACTGGGACACATTAAAGTGAAAACGTAGCGGCAACAAAAGCCAATATAATTACTCACCACTGCATCTTCTGCAAGTTCATGACACAAACAACATCTTACATCATCGCCAATATCAACTATTTTACCCTTTCTCTCCATTGATGTAAGTGAATATTCCACAAGGTAAGGGTGGTCAACTGCCTGCATGACCATGGAAAAATTAATCAAGAATTAGTATATGGATAATTCCCTCTGCAATTCACCAAGTGCTAAAAATCTAATTTCTATTGTTCTCTCAGAAAAATAATAAATCAGGAAACTATAAGTGGAAGTGAATAATTCTGCATCCCAAGAATGATAAGACGAGATAACCATTCACATTGTTACTATTGGGGGGAGGATTTCACATAGATTGTAGACAAGGTCTAGGAATCGAGTCCTGTAACAAAAGGAGAACAAATCCACCGCCCCTAAATGGGCACAAACATGCTCACACAGGGATACTGACGTAAACCAAAAATGAAAAAGTTATCACTTAAATAAGTTACTATTAAAGTAAGGCGACAGTGCACTTCACTTTGAGTGACCATTTAAAATTAAATAAAGGAATTTTAAGTATTTCATAGTTAAAAGGTCTCCTTTCAAAGAATAGAAGAATTTGGTAGGATAAGATATGAAATGCCTCATTATCAAAACTCAAGCAATCCGAAAACAGCTAGAATTTATTACTTCAAGCCTATCAAAAGGATACTCATGATACCTAAGAATAGGCAAAAGGTTACTTAAACTGGGGGATGATTGAAATAATAATTCTCATAATTATCTTTACATTCCAAAAGTAAATATACACCTAATCTCCAACGTCAACTGTTCATGATTATGCTGATGGTTTATTCACCTAGCAAGCAACTTAAAACTCCAAGACCGCAAATTTGCTACTCAATCAGAATAAAATCTGTAGTCCAAACACCAGTAGGAGGATAAGTGGTGATAATCTACTTGAATGTAAATAATCTACATCCATTGTATTAACAATTTCGAGCAACCATGTTAATACACAGATCAAGTAATACAGCTAACCTGCCATGAGAGATCACTTCATATCTATTCCACTTAAAATGAAGTTCTGCTATTAGTGCAAAAAAAATAGTTTTATATGGAATATGGATGATTTTGAAAAGATGGTAATCTCTATCGTGTACACAGAAACCCCTTGAGAATAAGCATTATTTATTAAGTCACAATAAAATCTTCTCACCTGGGAACAGGCAAATTAAAATAGTAATGCCATTAGTTGCTCAAATCAGATGGAGCAGCCACCACTTTATTATGTTTTTCAACTATAAGTATTTTCCACGGCCACTTTTAGTACAAGCTATACAAAAACTCGGGTGACTTTCGGATGTAAAAAATAAAAACAAAAAATCAATCCTCTTGAAGCCAGATATGGACAAGTAGAGCACTGGGAATGAAGAAAAATAAGAATGGCAGTATAAGAAGAAGACACTACCTGTCGAAGGCGTGTTAGAAGATCAAATATATGAGCATAGTTATTAGACATTGTTCCTGCTTCAATATATCTGCAGATATAAAAGAGAAGAATGTAATGAGTAAGCTATCCACGTATCTTTCATTCAGGAATGTGACAAGTCATGTGAACTAATCAATAAAATCAGCCTGGAGTTTGGGGTAGTAAAATACCAGTACAGTAACTGCATATTACTAAACTGCGCCCGACTCTAAATGAATAGTAAATACTGTAGAGTAAACCATTACACTACTTTTACAATTTTAAAACCAGCATTTAACTATTACCTTAAACATAAAAACTAATAGTTCAATTAAACAAATAAAGGGGTATATGGAAAGAATAGATAGCATACGTATTAAACTGTGCCTGACTCTCATTGTACAATGCTGTATAATAATCTTCTTCAACAACATCCAGGATGTCCCGTCTCAGTGTAACCTGAATCCATAATACCAATCAGTACTAGCGTATGTATACACAATGAACTCCACAGCTTATCAGAAAAGAACATACAATTCTAGGGGGAAGTGCAAGGTCAGCTGCCCTGCCCTTTTTCGTACGTCTCAGCAGAATGCTTTTCAAAATTTTATGCTTTAGCAAAAGCATTGCGTCTCTACCGAACCCAGACTTTCCAGCATCTTGTATCGGGGAAGAGATATTCTGAGAGGGAAACCACGTTATAGTTTCAAAGTCAAAAGACGAATGTATAAAGTAAAATAACCGTGGAAAGCATAGTGCAGAGGTTCTGTCTGAGATACTCACTCTATTCCACCAGCAAAAGTGCCGAACACTTTTATGAGCACAGCATGGACATTCTGGTGAGGTACTGCATCAAACACAATGTTCAGATACATCATTAAGCTGATCCAAGTAGAAACACAACATAACTAGAAAAGGGAGGCTAAAAGAAGAAAATATGCTTCACTGGTGGATTTTCCTGCCATGCCTCTTACTATGCATGATTCACTAACACAACAACTACAATCCGTATGCATTAGCTGATCCAAGTGATAAGTAGCACCAACAACAACAACAACAAAAAAAATCACGTTCGGAGTCCTAATCATGGTTGCTTCGGGAACATACTACTCATGGATCCTAACAGAACATCTATAATGTTGGTGGCAGTAACATTGGGGAAGGGAAGGACGTGCTGCCCTTTTTGTTTCTACTCAATCCCTCTTCCCACAAGGATTAAAAAGATATGCAAATCATTCCATTGTTCAACTATAGAACACGAGGCTTGTGCCCCTTCAGCACTTTCCTCAGAGCCCTTACCCGATATACTACAAACATTTATATCAATGGTTCAAGAGAATCTAAGCCAGTGATCAGTAGGCTTCTGAAGAAATCAGAGAGAAAATTCTCGGGTAACGACACTACGAAATTTCAACTCCTAGGAGCTACCAGAACAGCTCACAGACTCATGATACGAAGGTCCCAGAGCCGACTATGCCTAACATCTGAACATCTAACAATTCAGATATTCCTATTTACTAGCATCATAAACCCCCAGTCAGATGTAACATGAGCACATCTACCATGCTTAATTCTCTGTGTTTTTGTTTATTCACTTAAAGGTCATCATGCATTAGTCAATATCACAGGATCAACCCCTTTCTGTTAAACTCTCTTTATTAAGTCAGTTATGTATATCTCCAATAATGGCCAGAGGAAGCTTTGGAATTATGGTTTACTCCTACAAAACAAGGGACACAAAAACAAATTGGGGTGAGGGTTGAGGTGGGAGAGGAACCATCTGTGTCCTTCATTATACCTGTAATCCAGAGTGCGGCAATCACAATCCTTGCAGAAATAATATGAGTAAGGGACTATTTGAAGAAAGCGGACCTGCATGAATTAAAGTACGATATTATTTTATTTAAAAAAGAAAAAGAAAATAAAAAAAATAACTAAGCAATATGTGTAGAACAATTGGGAGAGGAGAAATCTGATTAGTTCATGTATACGTTAATTATGCTTTGTCTGAGTAATTCAACATAAAATTTAAAGATATAAACCTATGGGTTTTATCTAGAGTATGGTTCTTAAGAAGTTGTGAAGAAGAAGTTGGATCTTGGAAAACCAGGAAGATAAATATTGTGATGAAATGATATCTTTTGTGTGGGTGAAAAGATAAGAGAAGGGAGAGAGGAGTACTGAGTTCGGCATCCGCTATAGTACAAAAGCTAAAATGTTTTTAGAGTTCAATTGGAACTTTCAGTAACATATGTATGTCTCAATAGATGAGTTAAACAGACAGAAATCTATCAATACAGGCATTTAAATGTTGATAATAATATATAATTTTTGTTTCACCTGATAAATATGAAAGCTATGAAAAGCCTAATAATTTGTAGAGTTGAAAGAGAAATAAAAAAAAAAAAAAAA
>JAQRGC011539530.1:0-10419 GCA_028659135.1 Plantago lanceolata | reverse complement strand
TGACCTACATTATTTTATTTATTCAAACCATCATCTACCATTAATAAATGTAAAAGGTAGTGTATTATATATATTTTTTTTTTTTGAAAATAGATGCATTAACGAGATAAAATTAAACAGAGTCAACATAGGAGTTTACAGACCGTACGGAAGGAAAATTATCCAAATTAAGAAGTACATTTAACCAATTAGGGGGATAGTCCCAAATAAAATGCATAGAATTAAAAATCGGGGCCTCTTTGCCAAAAAGTCTTGAACGGCCTTGTTTGGCTAGGCAATCTGCAACATTGTTCATCTCCCGATACACAAAAGTGATACGAACATCTTCCAACTTCTGAATCTGTTCATCAATATCTTCCAAAATGACCTGGTGGTGCAAATGAGCTGCTTATTAAACACCATCATTACACAATGAAAGTTTAATATTGTATTATAAACATCCTTAAACATCATCTAAATATGAATAAGAGCAAAAGTCTAAAACATCGTCTAAAAAGAATGGAGGGAGTAGTAACTTCAAATCAATAGTGACTTCATCTCTAAAATTTTCCATTGCACTAAAGAGTTGGGGCGTTGTCTTATCGTATTGCAATCAAAAGTCGTGAAGAGTTGTTACCGCTTGCAATGCTTCTTTTCGAGTGCTATTGAGTCATTCTCATCTTCATCATCGATTTTGAATGCTATCCGCCACAATTTCTTCAATGCGTCGTAACATTCATTATTTTCACCGGATAATCTAGCAAGTGATTCACATTCATTTTGTGTCGTAGCATATATCTAATCATGTTCTCAGGCTCACGAACGTCTTCACCAGAATTTGCATCATTTAAATCACTTGAACCTATTTGATTCACTAAACGAATTTTGTAGTGTCGAAAGCAATTTGCTATGGCTCTTGTTGCACATTTACTGCTCAAGCTGGCACTACCAAGTTGATAGCATTTAAAATATTAATCTTTTCAGGATAAGAAATGTCCAACTCATAACCTTCCAAAGTCTTACGATAAAACCTTTTGCGGTGGTACATTTTAACGTACTAATTAAAAATTCAATTAATTTGTCAATTTAAATTCAAAGAATGTCAATTGAAACTTACTTTCTAATTTATTTTTCATCTCTACCTAAAATACATTGTAACTGGTACATTGGACTTGAAAACTTAAAGGTCATACGTGAAACCTCTTTAAATTAATAAATTATTATCGATATAATAATATCTCACTAAATTAATAAAATACCTCGATCCCAGCATTATTAATTTATAGAGGTTTTACTGTATTTGGAATCACAAGGTGGTAAAGTACTGCAGAAGTAGAAGTAGGGTAGACTGATAGAGTAGATTTACCGTTTAAAAAAAAATCCAGCATATTTATCCCTCCGTCCAAGTAATTATTTTAAGGGCGAATTACATCCATATGACTATATCCCATGTTAGATATTTTGGGAATTTAACTTTCTGCAAATTTAAATGTTGAAAGTATAATTTTGTCCTCAAGGAAATATTGAATTCTAACAAGAGCCAAACATCTTTTGGCATTGCAGGTCCTTTAAGTTTTATTTCTTTAGTATCAGCCACCCATGAACTTAGGGATGAGCAAAAGGGGACCAGGATCGAAAAACCATACCGGGTCGAAATTAAGTCGTGATGAAAAATACAAGTAAAAGGGATATTTATACTAAAGGGGAAGAAATTAAGTCGGTTGGGCCAAAGATCGACAATTAGCCGATCTATATATTGGGTTTGGCGTGCACAGCCGGGGGAGGCTGCATACGCCAGTCTCCTGATCGATCGATCAGGAGAAAAATGGCGTACCTGGCATGGTACGCCTAGGCCTGGCAATTCTGGCCCGATCCGCAGATTTTGATCCGATCCGGACCGAATCCGGACCAATTTAAAACTCAACGGATCAGAAAAGGTCCGATCCATTCGGTCCGGTCCGGATCGGACCAAATCCGACGGATCAAACGGATCAAAAATTGATCCGAGATCAAAACAGCAAAAATTACATTCACAAAACAGCAGCCCCGTTTCTTTCCCACTTTTACTTCAAATAACGGTTTCTGGTTTGCTGCCTGACCTTCTTCTCGGTATTAACCCTAACCTGGCCAATGCGGGTGACTTTGGGAGAAGAGGGTTATGGGTTGTCGAAAGCGGCAACACCGCAGCCGCGCTTCTTTGTATTGAAGAAAGGGGAGGCGCCGCCTCTAATACTGTCGTTGCGTCGGGATAGGGAGGAGGAAAGGTGAGAAGGGTCTCGCCGTCTCGATCAGGGCTGGGGATGGATTTGGTGAGTTTCATTGAGGAAGAAGAGGCGAGGTACTGAAGCAGATGAAATGGGTGAGTTTCAGTAGTAGGTGGTGGTATTAAAATGGGTCAATTTGATTTTTGGATCTCTGCTTTTTGGTGTTGTTGCTATGTAAGAAGAAAGGATTGAAGGTTGATTGTTGAGAAGTAACAGAGTAAAACAATGAAACAAGGTGAATGGAGATTGGAGAAGAAGAAAGTGAGATGGTATATAAAAAAGCTGTGTGAGAGTCGAGAGTTAGAGAAGAAAAAAAAATCACATTGGACCAAGTCGGATCGGATCGTTGGTCCGATCCGATCCGACCCCGATCCGATCCGGACCACCAAGGCTTTCAACGGATCAGTGGCTGATAGCGGACCGATCCGAGAAGGACCGGACCAATCCGGACCGATCCGGACCAATTGCCAGGCCTAGATACGCCATTCAACGGGCTGGTTGGGTACGCCAACGACCGACCCCTTACTTGGCCGGTGCCTTGCTTTTAATTTGGCGTACCCGACTCTAAAGCACGGTACGCCAAATCCATCCTAAGTGGGGACGCGGCCCAATGCCCGAGTGAGTCCGACCCGAGTGGTGAAATGAACCGTTACCCTGTCCTTAACCATTTAGTCACACTATTATTAATTGCAAATTAGTGAGTCTCTTAATCAAGATTGATTCTTCAACACCAAAATACTATAATAAACAGGCGAAAATGAAATGAAACAAAACTAGCCGTTGGAACTAACCAGTGCCTTTCTTCTTCTTCATCATCATCTTCTCCAAGAACCAAACCAAATCCTTCTAAAACCTAAATCTCCACTCAATTGCTCTCAACAAAAATCCAACCCAAAATTCAGTTATTTTACACCCACTTCTTTGATTTCGTTGCCACCCATTTGCTTTACTGTTCTCGATTGAGCAAATTTTTAGGATTTCTTGTTTCCTCAAGGTTGAATCAAGAAAACGGTTGCAGTAAGAATCGATGGGGGATTCTTCGGCGTGCCTTGTTCGATCGTTTTCTCACCCTGCTTCTCCTAATTCCAGTGGAGATAAACAGGTCAGTGGTTTCTTGCACTGTGCTGGATTTGCTTGTTTTTCGTTTCGTTTCGTTATTTCGATCATTTAGGCCGTTTCATTTTCTTGATTGTTCAAAAACTGTATTCGGGTTTCGATCGGATTAGGTAATTTGCTGATTGGTAAAGTAAATTTTTGTTAATTGATTTAGTTTGAGTACCGGAAAATTGGAAATAGTGGATGATAATTCGGATAATTGTGAAATCTCTGTATTGAGCAAGTTTGGAAAAATTCTGAGTAGCTGGTAACAAAATGGTGCAGGGAATGAATTGTATTAAACGTGCATTAACATCGTCGATATCCTTTGGGCGATTCATGTCTGAATCGTTGGACTGGGAGAAATTTTCGGTGTTTAATCAGAAACGGTACCTGGAAGAAGTTGAGAGATGTTCCAAGCCTGGTTCTGTGGCTGAAAAGAGAGCTTATTTTGAGGCCCATTACAAGAGGAAGAGGGCTGCTGCATTGCTTGAGCAGCAAAATGCAGAATCTAGTGATGCCCTCCCGGAAAGAAATGTGACAGCTAAGGTAGGAGATAGTTCGCTAGCAGATTCCGGGTTGGCGCAGGAAGGTTGTTTTATGGACATTGATAGAACGAAACAAGTTGCTGACGATTCTTACACAGTTGTCTCTGTGGGTCAACGTGATAATTGTGAAGCTGTAATTGAGAGAGAACTTGGAGAGAGCAATCTTAGAGCCGAACAAGTTGATGAACCATTAGTCCTCATGGAAATTCCAGTTGAATCAATGAACATTGTTGAGAACAATGGATCTGTGGTTGATGTGGCCAACCAAGACGATAAGGCGTCTAAGGTGCGTGCAGTGCTCATTACTTTCGTTTTTCGTATTGCTTTATCCATTACATTGGTAGGACTTAGCAATTAGCATAATAGCATACCCCCGACCTGGTGATTTCCTCTCTGTCGTTAATAAATTTCCGCTGATGATGATATCAACAGGACGCTTATACTACAAGAGTTTCAGCGCCAAGTGTGGAGAGACCTCCCGTTCCTTCTTCTAAGTTGTTGAAAAATGATACTGCAATCAAGCGAGTTCCTCCTCCCCCACCCCCTATTAGGCCAAGGACACCTGTTCTAACCGTGATCAAGGAGAAAGCTACCACGAACAAGTTAAATAAGGCTAGGGACTCGGTGATCAGCAAAAAGGGATCGATTTCAACAACCCTTCACATGTCTATCAATTGTGCTTCTTCCTGCTTTGGTGAAATGAAGAAGACCACATGTCCTAGTTTGCCAAAGAGTGCAAACTCGACAGTCATCAGGACTCCTCTGAAGAAAACCAATAACAGCTTGCTTCCTCGAACTTTAACTAGGGTACTTTACTTTTTCCTGCCATTTTCTTCCCTACTGAACTTATCATGTTGTAGAAACTATAGTGTTTAACCGATTTTGCTCTTATTGCAGGCGTCTGCAAACGTTTTAATCAATGCTGCATCAGAGAGCAGGGCCGTAAAACCAAATGGTCACTCAACTTCTGGAAACAGAATTACAGACGGTAAAGCTTTATCAACAACAAGGTAAGAATCTGAGTGAGTTTGTCCATCCTGTCAGTCCCTTATTTAGTATAGTTTCTGAAAGTGGTGATTTGCTGCTCATGAAGTGTGCTGATGATTAACTGAAAATCGAAACTGTGTTTCAGCTATTCCAAATCTTCAAATACAGTGGGCAACAAGCCACAGTCAACAACAGTGTCTTCATCGTTCACCTTTAAGAGTGAAGAAAGAGCAGCAAAACGTAAAGAGGCAAGTTAAAGTCTTCAGATACAATCAAATGTTATCCTTTCATCTCTTCTGATGGATCATTGTTCTCCCATCATCCCATGTTCCATTTGTGAATAAATTTTTACCTTTACCATTAAAAAACGAAAACTCTTCTGATGGATTTTTCTCTGAAATATCATACTTACAGTTCTTTCAGAAGCTTGAAGAGAAGTGGAAGTCAAATGAATCAGAGAAACCACCGAATACTAAACCACAGGTATCCTCACACTTTTATGTACAAACCTACAATGTAATTAAGGTTGTCCAAGATGAAAAAGCTCAGAATCTCAATGATGAAGTAATGAAGAACATCAATTATTTTTGTGATGTGCAGGTGAAAGCAAGAAACAGTTTAAAGGATCACCTTGAAGCGGCTAAAAATAGTGCTGTTCCTCTTAAAACGGATCCATCAAGTAACACAGCTAAGAAGGTATCCTATTGTTTACTTGTTTCCTAGGGAAGTTATAGTAATATGTAGCATTGATCCCCATGAATGTACGTCAGACAGTGTTTGAATGAAATTCGGTTTATAGTAATAAGTAGTATTGCCCCTTTGCGGTGACTGCACCTAGTTTTTTACTATGTAGTTAAAGAAATGCAGAAGTTTGGTTTAGGTCACTGAACATGAGATTTTATGGGGTTGTTTGGCAAGGGTGTGAGTTGTGAGACTGCTACTAACTTGCAACTTTTGCAGGTCCTAAATGTGATACCTTGTTCTCCTAACATCAAACAGCGGTCAGCAGCTTTCAGAGTTCAAGAAAATGAACCAAGACCTCCTTGGAGGTTTTCAACTAAGGCAGACAGTTCGAAGGATGCTGCAGTAAGGACTAACCGTCCCCCTATCCATAATGGAAAATCCTTTCCGAAGAGAAGCTTGTCTGAGAATTCTTCTCCAAATGGAAAATCCTTCCAGAAGAGAAGCATGTGCGAGAATTCTTCTCCAAATGTCCAGATTTGATCTCATTTGACGATATGCATACTGTAGTATAGTACCTATGGAAATGTAGACTTGATGACATGATGTTTGATATATAAAGCTTGAGGTTGTGCCATCATCATCAACAAGTTTAAATGCTTTTCGCACACTGGATGGTCTTGTTGTTCATTTGAATGAACTAAACAAGACATCTCGGACTTTCCATACTGCAATGGCATGTTCTAACATGTTCCATATGCACTGTAACATTGAGACATTGGTAACTAACAGTGATGATACACAAGTAGAATTACACTAGATATCCAGAATACAGTTTCTTCATATTCCAGTTAAATGGAACACAAGAAAGTTACATTTTTCTACAATGGTGGAGGCACTACCATGCAACAAGCAAAAATATGTTCTATTTACAGGCAGGTCATGAAATAAACAGACCTTGGTCAATTACCGGATATTCCACCGGTTCAGTGGGATACTCGTAGTCAAAACTTGACAAGGTGAACAAGCACTGGGGAACATCAGCAATGATATCCAGGTTGCTGCAACCAGAAGCTCCAAAATTGGCTATTGTTGGGTTAAAGTCACCTTGAGGAGAAAAATAATTGAATTCTCCATCCCATGGCTCAACAGTCGTTCCAATTCGAACATCGGAGTTTCTGGGTGAAGTTCCCAGTTCATCAAAAGGATCTTTTTCAGTGTCATTCTTCTTTGTGTCCCACTTGGAATATGATATCTCCCATGGCATCTGCTCAAGTGTGTGATTCTGGGGTTCACCAGAAAACAGCGTTGCAACACTGTCAGTTTTGGTCGATTTCCCAATTTCCTTGCCTTTGCTAGTGCCATAGGATGGCTTTTTGTTTGATACAGTTGGTTTATGCTCTGATTGAAGACACGGTTTCTTTTCTTGCTTGAATTCAACAGATGGAACTCCTGGACCCCAAGTGAATTGAGCACCGAAATTCGGATCAGAGTTTACTCCTGAATCCCCAAAAGGACGAACGAAACTGATTCTGGACATGCGGTTCCTCGAAGAATCAGTATTTTCTCCAAATAGAGACTTCGGATCAGTATTCTCTCCGAATAGTACAGGATTCTTCAATTCTGTTATTTGCATTGGAAGAACTCTTTCTGCATTTCCCTTGCAGATCTTTGCATCATCCTTATGAATCAGTTCAGGAGGAGCACGACTTTCGTTTCTTGAAGTCTTCTGTGGCAACATCGTCGAATTTTGGAGGCAAACTTCTGCTGAGAAGTCTTTGGAAGGGATATCTGAGCTCTTTATGCCACCAAATGTGGCTTTTAGCTCATTTTCTTTTTGCAACCTGCCCAAGTAGAGTCGATACTTCTGAAACATTAGAGAAGATATTCTTAGGATTGACGAAAAACGGAACTTGAGTTAATCCTCTTCATCAATAACAAGCAAAGGGTAAGGCTTACCTGTAAGTGGCTGGCCACATTTTCCCTAGTTAACCATGGCACTCCCATCAAATCAAGAATTTTCTTTGGGCCAACTTCTGTTGAAATGTGTACAGTACATCAGTGGCCTTAAACAGCAAAACAATGTACCAGTACACATTAACTGGCTACTACAAAACATAAGAATCTTACTGTCAATGCCAATCAGATTCACAGCTTTCACAAACTTCTGATGAAGATCCACGGTCCAAACGACCCTTGCTTTCTTGGCAGCGGAAGCATCCAAATATGCTCTGTCTTCATGCTTCCCGTTGACATCTTTTCTTTTCCTCCCAAAATTTGGATCCCCACCAAACCAGTAGCCATCATCAGATTGTTCGGTTCCATGTCTCATCATGTAAATTTCTTCCAGAGTTTCCTGACCTTCAACGTCTCTTACTTCATGTATCCTTTTCCTTAGTACATGCTGCCATATGTTCCGGAGCTCCTTCATTCTTATCGGCTTTAGAAGATAATCGCAAGCACCATGCTGAACCCCTTTCATCACCCTGCTTGTTTCTCCGTCGACCGACATCACTGCATAGATTCAGTAGCGAAAACTTGAATGTCAAGAGACTGTGAATGATTTGAGATAATGGTTAGATATGAATGACCACAACTCACTTATGACAGGAAGATCCATTTCAAGACCAACATGCTCTAGGAGCTTGAAACCGTCCATGTCAGGCATGTTCACATCACTTATTACAATGTCAAATCCACCTTTTCTTTCTCGGAGCAGGTCCAATGCATGCTGTGCCAAATTGCAAGTTCTGACTGAAATTCACAGAAATCTTCCGGGTTCAGTTGGAGAAGTAGAGTGATTTTCAATATCAGAAAACAGATTCACCAAGTACTAATACATATCCGATAAAGAATTTACACACAATGGACTAAGTGAAACAAACAAATGTCACGAATTAGAACAATAAGATACGCGAAGAACATCTTACTGTACCTATCAAGAACTGAAGACAGATCTGAATTAGGCACTGTACGCACTTAACAGTCATGACCCATGTAAGGTGTATCGGTAACACAGGTAAGTAATTTATTGATGAAATATACAGCAACAGACACCAAATAGAAGAAACTTAGTGAAAAGCTGATGTGCTTTCCTATGGTATAGTTTGGTGATATCATAAAGATTTGGCAGAAACTAACCCAGCATAACCAAAAACAAATTCTATCCATCATACAATCATTTTTTTTTTCTTAAGATTAACAAGCAAATTTTTATTGATCTCCAACAAATGAGCATAAGGAATGCTCAAACATAACAAATCACGTAACACTCAAAATACTATGCCTCTACCAAACCGAGACATAACACGGGTTCTCTAAACCAATCGCTCAAGTTGTAACAAGCTGTGAAAGCTTTGAAATTTGGTTATCGATCTTTATCCTTGTCCTCACAACACAAGATCACCAGAAAAACTTCTCCATGTATAGATGTCAACTGTGACTAAAATTTTCTGTTTCGAATAACACAACAAACTTAGGCCTTAGTATTGCTGTTTATACAGCAAAACATAAACACTATGTGCTTCACTAAATCAGCTTTCCAGATATTTTAGGTTCTTCTAAACTGGCTAAAAGCAGAAGTTGATTTTATAGATAACTTGTCTTTGTGATTCCTCTGAGATAAAGCAATGATCAGTTTACAATTATCAGTTCCAAACAGGCACTAAATCATAAACACAGAATACTAGCACATGAAAACCAGAGAACAAAATTTAACAAAATAGTACTATATGCTAATCAAGAAAAAATATGCTAATATGATTCGACTGAAAAACTATGAACTGAAAAACAAAACTTTAACTTATTTAAAATTCAGCAAATCTGAAGTGAACTTAAACAAACTGAATTTAAGATAAACTGATCAGAGCCTTACTAGCAGAAAAAACAACAACAACAACAACAACAACACAATCAAGGCCTGAAATTTCATCTACCATAGAACAAATTAAACAGAGAGAAAGTAAAATATTTTGTGTAAAAGAAGAAATTAAGAACCTTCATAGTTGCACTTCTTGAGCATCTTTTCAAGAATCTTCAACCAAGTAGGATCATCATCTACGACGAGGACCCGAAGACCCGCCGGAAAACCGTCGGGTCTGGGTGAGGTAAGGCCAGTTGAGTTCATCCAAAAGGGTCAGTAAGTACTGTGTGCAGAATGAAGAAGAAGGGGGCTAGTTACTAGTTAGAGATCAAAACAAAAGACACATACATGATACATACATGGAAATGATTTAGTTAGTGCGTGTGCTTAGTCATTAGTGTAGTTAAATACTCTCTGTCTTTTTTTAATGATTGTTCTCTTTATTGCACTTCGCACATTCGTGTATATGTATGTGTCTGTATAACTAACTATAATAGTAGTAGTATGTGTGTGTAAGCCGTAGGTGGAAACAAACAAGACTACAAGAGGAGGTTCCTTCGTGGGCTTGTGGGGAGGGAGGAGGATGGTACTGCAGTACTACTACTAGTAAAAAAGTGAAAGAATTTTTTAATTTGGAATTTCACAAAGTAGAGGAGAAGAACATAGAATATTTTGCTGCAGCCGGCTATTTGGGTACGGTCTAGGACTTTAGTTGGACTTGAAACCGACTCGAAAAATAAATAAATAAATAAATTGAGTTATTACAAATAGGAAGGTATGCTTCCAAAATTTGCATCTAGGGAAAGTTAATTTTCAACTTTACTAAAGCCATTTCACTTAGAGGCTGTTTGGTTCAGTGGGGAAATACTAGTTGACCTGGTCAAACTGGTGTTTTCCATTGTTTGGTTTGCTAGGGAAAGGCAAAAGAGAGAAACGAAAACCGGTCGAACCGCCTTTCCCATTTTTGAACATGGATGAAACTTAAGCACAAAATAATGGTGTT
>JAQRGC011539421.1:0-16668 GCA_028659135.1 Plantago lanceolata | reverse complement strand
AATTTTCATAGTTTAAAGTTTGTCCTTCAACGTAATATATGAAACATTAAGGACCAAATCGTTTAGTGACCATCTTAAAAGGTACCTAGATGTAAATCGCCCATTAAAAGTATGCAAATCGAAGCTCCCAGAATGCTCCATAGCTCGCGTTCACACATGAGAATTAATCTCCTTTTTCTTATTTTTTAATTCCTTTCAAAATCCCATTTTAAGGTAATTTCAACAACAATTATAACTTTCCAAATCAAACATTGAGAAATTTAAGGAGTATTTTTCATTACAAAGAATCATTCTCAAAACCAAAAATCACGAAAGTTAAACCTAACTGCTCTCTCTCTCTCTCTGCCGTTCTCTCAAACCCTTCATCCCGGATCTGACGCCGAGCCAGAAAAAATGGAGTTGCAGCCACTCAAACGCCCCCATGCTGAGATTCTTGATCTGAAACAATTGTTGGAGAAAGTAGGTTCCAAGATACAGCTCCGGATCATGTTCTTCGTTGGAGTAACAAGCAGAAAGCACATGAAGATGGTTCTGTCAATGTAAGTATCCAAATAAATCTTCATAAAAAACAGTGTTTATATCATCCTGTTTGTATCTCGACAATTCTTTCAAATGAGTCATCACTATATGTCTTATTATTCCTACCTGCTCATGTGAACCTGTTTTATGCAAAACTATTTTGTGTCTAAGTTCATCTCAGTCAGATCTTATCACCACCCTGCTTGCAAATTTGAGGTTATTAAGATATCTGCTACACAAAATCTAAAGAAGTGTTCAAGAAGTGCAAATCCCAAACTGGTCAAGATCATATTATTTACCTTACATTCCAGATCCAATAACATGAAATTTGAATTCAACCATATCAATAGTTTAACAACACTGCTATTTCCACCAACAGTTGAAGTTGACCTATTATGCCTTATAATTATTTCCAATAATTCATAAACACTTCTCATAATCTGATTTTAAAGATTCAGTATACATGTATGCAAAAACAATGAATTACAACCCTTAAACCCTTTCTCTGTGATATCTGTTTATGTATCTTCATCATATTTTTCTATGGTCAGTAAATTGGTTACATCAAATCTAAAACAATGTTAAATAAAACCAAATTCACTAATTATCTGTTTCCATCTCATAATGAAGATGTGTTTTTATAGATTGGTTTTTTATGAAATGTTTGGATACACATTATCATGGTTTTCTTCTCATTTGGTGTCTCTTAATCTATTGTAGTCACCCAAAGTTCAAGAAAATTACCGAGTGCGAAGATTTCCACATGAAGATGAACATAAGCAGTCTCCCATGGATGCCCTGGATGTCACCTTCTTCACCTGAGTTTGCATTCCTTGCACTTTGCCACAGGGCAGGCAACCCAGAGATTTTCTTCCGGCTCCTAATTGTAAGTAAAATA
Organism: Plantago lanceolata; assembly: GCA_028659135.1. Taxonomy (NCBI): domain Eukaryota; kingdom Viridiplantae; phylum Streptophyta; class Magnoliopsida; order Lamiales; family Plantaginaceae; genus Plantago; species Plantago lanceolata. The sequence goes on along the minus strand of JAQRGC011539421.1, from coordinate 15,251 downwards.
TGATGTTCATCAAACTCTTATTATTGCCTAATTTAATCTCAGTGTGTAATATATAAATTTTACTTACCAATACAGGTTGATGTCTTTGAGCACAACCGTTTCATACACGTTAATGAGTTCCTTGACAAAGTAGTCAGAGGTGGTCATCGGGATGCCCTTTACGCTTCATTTCTGTTCAGGATGCTCACCGACGATCCTCAGTTGAGATCACATGCAATTCAATCACTGCAAACCATGATGGATCTTGATGGTGATAGATGGGTGCTAGAGAGTAGCCGTTCATCTATGTGTTCTAGGCTATATGACTACTACAATGGTTTCACCAGCGGTGATCGCTTCCCTATCAAGCCATATTGTCTCCTCCACCCTACTCCTCACATAAACAGACGTATGGGGGTCGACTGTGTTCTCTGCATGGCTGATATTGAATGTTCTATCTATCATGACAGGGCTCTTCTTCGCATCATACTGAATGGAGATAAGTAGTATCAAAATTAGAGTCTTTTCACATCATTTGAGTTTAGTTGAACTTATTTATCTTCTTATTTCATTTTGGATTCCTATAATGATGTTTTCATCTGCATAATTCATTTTGAAGACTACAATTCAAATGATATACTATGACATCAATTCATTTATTGTTTACATATATACTTCTTATTATGCTTAATGCTTAATTATTCTACTCTATACATTTTTTTAACTGATTTACAGTTCCTTTGTATTCTACTAAGTGTTTAATGATGAACATGACGTTACACTGTAAATGACTTACCGCATTGGTGCAGATCATTATTCCTTTACCCATCATCCTTGCTTCCCTATTCCTTCCCCTTCTCTTAAGTTCTGTTGACCTGTTTTCTTGATGTGTAACTGATCATTTATAATTTCATTCAGTGTTGTTAGATCAAGGGAATTAAATTAGGTATGTGGCAGAGGGAAAGAGACTGGATATTGAATTTGTAAATTTGTATGCAACATAATTTATAAAGGTATCTTATGTGCATCATTCACCGGCCTAGGTGAGATTTGGCCGGATCAGCATCAGGGAGACAATATTCAAAATGGAATTGTACTGGAGTATAATTGGTTCTGAGTTCATAATCTACATTCGTCTTTCATCAATTTCTTATCTGTTTATATATTTTATCTACGAATAACTGTTTGCAAAATAAGAAGTTCATGTCATTAATATGTGAGGATTTAGCTATATTGAAGATAAATTACCAGGTGGGTTGTGATGACCATTTCTTCAATCTTCATTCAATCATGAGTCTTCCCATCAGTTTGATGAATCATTCACCTGCATTTCATTTGATTTCCATTAGACAATGACTAATTCACTTATACACATATCAGTAGATACACCAGCTAAACAAAGCATTAACATTTAGAATTTGTTGCTTTGCTGATTAGTGATTTACAACCTGAACATCTGCCAATTATTAACATGTATTTCATCTACAGTTCAAAAGGATCATTATAGTCAAATACATGTTGTTAGATCCATTTCAGATGTATGACTAAGTGGACATAAATAACCCAGCAGTGACTTAGAATGTCTTTTCACTAATATTATTGATTTTTTCAATCACAAGTGGTGAAAAGTTATTTCTTATTTTATCGTTATTACCTTTCTTCAGTTACATGCACTCAACCCTCTATATATATACCCCATTTCACTCCTGAACAAGGTACAACAATACAACATCCTTTCCTTATATACAACCCTGTTCCAACCCTTCAATCCACAATATGGAACACCTTTTTGCTTACCCTGCTGGTACCCTCATCACCGGACATCGAGGTGATCTCTTTAACAAAGTTATACACATAGCCACAAACAAGCCTTTGTCGTTTGCTGTTAGAATTCCACCAAACTCTAACTGTGAGATCACCATCGGTGATAGAAACGTTCAGGCCCAAGCCCCCTTCTCGCGTAACTTCACCATTATGTGGCTAAATGCAGCCATTTTGAACCCTAATTTTCCAGATGAACCACCTTTTTCTGTAAAGGATTACTTGGAGCAAGTTCTCCCTACTCAAATGCCCGATGTATTTATCATAAGTTCGACTGGAAATGGATTCAATCCAGCCCATATCCCTGCTACTGTGGAATCCCTCAACAGGACACTGGTCTATGCTACATCAGTTGGAGCTGATGGAGGGGCCTTCAGTGTTTCTTTCAATGGTGATGGAAATTTTAGGCAGAATGAAGCTCATGGAAACAACATTGAAAATGGGATTGTACTTGAGTACGTTTGGTTCTGAGATGCCACCATTGTGCTATTTCTTATCTATCATGTATTTTCTTTTCCAGTCGAACTATTATGTCTCACTTAATTGGGTTGTCTTTCAATTAGTGATTTCTGAAGTCATGTTGTTTTTTCAGTTAGATTTTCAATTCATCAGCATGTTAAGCACTTTATATTTATAAGGTGCTTATTTTATCTAAATGAACTGTGTTTCCTCTATAAATAATAGTTGTGTCCTAATCATATCACTTACACTGCAGATCTGTGTAAGATTTGAACTATAGTTCATCATCCCATTCACAAAGTTACTATTTCCATGTAGTTAAAACTAAATTAACTGTTTTCAGACAAATCCATGTTCCTGTATACTAATATAGGGAAGAATTCAAAATAAGACTTACCTCTGATTACATCATTAAGGTATAATCAACAACCTTATGTCTTGAACAATGTTTACATAATCTCTACTGACCTGCAACATGTTTAAACTAGGAATTTATTATCATGATGTCTTCAAGTCTAAGACTTAGTAGGGATTAAAATAAAATAACAGATTAGAATTAGTTCAGTTTACACTAAGCTCATGACATAGCAGTTTATTATTTTATCTACAGTTTTCTACAAAAAAAAAAAGATCCTATCACCCACCATCAGTTATGTGTTGTCAAATTATCTGTACCTATATCTTCTACTCCCTCAAATATTGTGAAATGGTTGTTGGTATAATTCATTTTATTAAATGTAACAATTTGAATTAGTAATCTGGTGCAAGTAATAATAGTAAATAATATTTAGATAGTCACATGCATCTCTAAGTATGTGTGCCATCTCCTCTTAAGAAAACAACCCATCTTATTCTATACTCTTTTTTCACTTTGACCACTACATGCATACCAGATGTAGTTCTTCTATAAAAACATCAAGAGGAAACTTAGCTACCTATAAATCCATCCATCAAGAGAGTTGGCAGTCACACAACTTTCATCCCATTCTGATTTAAGCTGATTCCTTATCATATCTATACACCCAATAGATAAACTACTCATAAGTGTAGTATGGAACAACTTGGTTTACCCTCAGTTTGGCCTTACAATCACATTCCTACTGAGTATCTATGGGCTAATAGAATAGGTACTGAGTTCAAAGGCCACCGGGGAGACATTTTTTTTAAGCTGATTCGAATGTACACTAACCATCCTATATGTCTATTTTCCAAGATATCTACAAGTTCAGATTGTGTACTCAATGTACGCGATAATCCAACTCAGCCACACTTCAATCAACCATGTGTTGTCAAGGTGTTGTGGTATAATGCTGCCCAGCCAGCTCCTGATAGGACCGAGGCCCGTTTTCCATTCACTGATCATTTGCAAGGTGTCATCAATTCTGAGAATCCAAACGTATTGGTCTTTACGTGCACGGGACATGGTTATAGCAGGTATGAGATAGGGATATTATTGGGCAAAATTAATCACATCCAGTTCATTAAGGAAGATGTTGGTATCGATGGAGGTTCGATCTCGGTCTCCTGTCCAGGAAATGGTACTGTTGTCTTGAATGAACGAATGGGTCGTAGCATTGAAAGAGGAATTGAGCTCTTTTGTACTTGGAACTAATCTTACTGAGCTCTTATAGAGTTTTAGTTTCAGCAAATCTGGAGATCTTTGCTATAACTATTTTCTTTAAGTTCAGTTTTTTATATTTTCAGCATTGTTATTTCTATTTCATGCAGTAGTTTGTTTTTTCGAATGTTACAGCCTTCTCAAGTAATCCAGATTGTATGAGTTATGTAATTTTCTATATGAGGGTTTAATTAATATTAAGCTCTTTGTACATTCTTTCGTTTAAGTTATTATTTGCATTTAAAAAAAAATTAGTATGGAAGTTGATATTCAACATTCTTAATCTTTTGACATACCGGTCATGCTAGAAAATTATATTCAATCGTTTTTCTACTAATTATACTGGAATTAGCAGGTAGTCACAACTTAAGTTAACAAAAAGTAGGGTTTTCGGCCAGGCTTATAGTAAAACATTGGACACTCCAAGATCTGGGCCATGCAAACTGTTTCCAGAATGACAATATCTTCCTCCATGATTTGCATCCAAGAATATGAAGCTGCAAATACTGTACACATGTTAGAATAAACTCATAGATTCTTTATAACTGGAAAATTTTCTATTTGATTAGTTAATAAGAAACACTACAGATTTGCCTTTATTTTTTTCCTTAGCACTAATTTTCAGTGTATATATTATATACCAAAAAATTGTTCCTTCAACATCTATAAGAAGCAACGTCCACCATAACCTTTATTCTCACAACCAGGACACACAAACAACTGCCATGGATTCCATAGCACTTCTAGAGTCTACACGTGAGACTACACAGATTACCCGCTTCTACGCTCATGTTGAGCAGTTTAGTAAGATTAACATGCTAATGGCACTCATCATGACACTTAACATGTGGTCAGTCGATGAGCCACCAGTCGTCTGGTAACCACCTTCCATCAACTTATTAGAATGTTATTGTTGTCCATAATTTAAATATCAAGATTTTGTACATGAATTTCTAACTCTTTACCTGTGAATGCAGTGTTAGGTTGTTCAGGCGTGTCTTTGATGTTGGTGGTTGGTATGAAGCTTTGGAGCTGACTGATAACGTGCACAACCTTGCTAATCCAGACTTTTTCTACATTATGTTGATTGTAAGTTCCCGAGCACATTTTGTCATTTGGGCAAGTTGCCATTCAATTTTTACTCTGTTCAAATCTAACATTATTATTGTAATTTAATTCAGGTCGATGTCTTTATCTACAAGCATTTCCGGCGTGTTCCCCAACTGCTAGAAATTATCGAGACATCTGGCCATATATTGACTAATTATGCATATTGCATATGTATGATGTTGAATCCAAACAGAGAGTTAGGACTGCAAGGCTTAAACCGCTTTAAAGGGATGGTTGGCACAGGTGACGGGTTGACAACGATGGAATGGTGTAGACAGAAGTTTTGCAAAGATATATATAAGTTTATCGATGGATTTCTAGAGCCCGACTTCAATAGCAGTCGTTTTTGCCAAGTTCACCACAAAGTTACCCGCTTTGGGGAGAGAGCAATGATATGCTATGCTTGCTGTGCTGACCATGAAATGCAAGTTTACCTCAGGCACTTTGAGTTTCACAAGGCCATAGAAGGGATTTAGGTTCAATTTAACGATGTAACAGTCAATCTGGGTAGTTGTTTGACACTAGCAAACCACCCAGTTATTATTATTTAAATAAAATAAGAGAGCTGCAATTAGCAGCTTTCAAAAAATGATTATGACCCACTTATATTATGAACAATATGAAGAATAAGAAATGCATTGAACTTAGCCTAATTATATAATGAGAATTCAATCGATGATAATCTGGTGATAAACTTCAATGCAGTTCAATAAAACATGGGCCCATAAAACATTCATAGTCCTTTATATGCAACTTCAATAGTTTTCATCGTTTATTTTGAACAGCCAATAAAATGCTTGGTTATTCTCTGATTATGAGAATTTTATATGATCAAATTTATGAAGAATAGAAAATTAATTACACTCGAGCGGATTATACATTGTTGATTATTAAAAATTGTATAGATAAGTGTATATTGTCCAATAAATCTTTTTTAACCATATAATTTTGAAAGTATTGGTTCCTGTTTGACATGTTACGGTTAAAGAAAAACGAAATCTAACATATATGGCACAATGAAGGAATGTATGCAGAATATCTTTGGTTAAAAATCATAAAAGATTCTGATTGTGCTTTTTTTGTCCTGATTAATATGTCATGGTTATTCTTTTTACTTTAATCAATCTTTTCATTCCTTTTTCTGGACTTAGAGCCTCCTTATAACCCTAAACAAGTATACTGTGGTATGATTTTTCGTGCAGCACAGCTCGAGTAAAGTAAAAAGCAAACATGGATATGGAAGCCAAGGTGTGGGATGATCTTCCAGATGAGCTGCAGGACATCATTGTGTTCAACTGTGCAATAACTGGCGTGGAGGGGAGCAAGACTGCAATGCAATTGTAAAGATACTAACCTTTATTTTCTTATTCTAACCCTATGGTTATTTTTTCTGCGTGGTGTAGTTTATTGCATGCTAAATCAAATTGAAGATGTGGTGCTTATCTTTATGTTATCATCATGGTTCAAGTTTCAATATCATGACTATAGTAGTATTACCTTTATTTGGTGGAAACAGTTTAGAAAATTGCTATTCCCAGATGTTAAGCTCCTTCGATCCATATAACCTGAGAACATAGTAGAACATGATTTAAATGTACATGCATTATTAAGTAGTTATCTCTGAGTATACATATTCCTAAACATCTGTTAGTCTAATGTGGATATCTAAAATTTATATATTATGTATAATGCACCATAGTCTTCTATAAACATGAATGAACATTAATTAACAAAATGTTATCGTAATGATGTAAAATAATTTCTTAAACTACACCTGTTTTAAGATTTTATGTTAACTTCTCGACAACTTATAATTCTTATATACATCAGGCAAAAGAGGACCTCAAATGTGTGCAAATCCCAAGATTACTTCAAACAAGTAAGCTTGGAAAGAATTCCACGTTTCGCCTGGAAAACCCCTAACTCCTCGGAGCAGGAATTCATGCTTGATTGCTACTTTGCTGGCAATCCAGAGATATTCTATAGGTTGTTATTGGTGAGATTCTTTTTACGTCTTAATAAGGCTCTGTTCAACAACCCTTTATATACTAAGCTTTAGCTTGCTTTAAACACATTTTCTTTGTTTACTTATACATACCGACATCTTTGAGTATGGTAGATACTTCCAGCTACAGTACTTGCTTGGAAAAATGTGTGCCGATGGTCACCCCCAAGCAACGTACATGTCATTCTTGATGAAATTAATGGGACCTACTGAGGACCTGCGCCGGGATGGCTTTAACGAGATTATGGCAGTTTACAACAGTAACGGTGGTGGATCAAAAATAAGTGTTTGGCGTTGGAAGCTTTGCTGGCAGATGAATCGTATTTATCAAGGATTTAAAAGCTTTAGGTTGGATTGCCCTAGGTATTGCATTCATCATTATATTCCTACATTTGGTGAACGACACTTTATGGACTGCAACAACTGCAAGGCCGACTTCGAGACACGTATTTACTTGCGCAGTGCACGGTACGATGAAGTCCTGTTCCAAGGCTATGTAGATGTCATGGAATATCAAGGAAGTTCTGTATAAATTTGAGGGAGATTTCATGCAACTTCTATGAGTTTCTAATTCACTATGATTAGACAGACAATTAAGTTTTTGTTCCCAACAACATACTATTTCCTTATTTTTAGAAATTATCGTTTCCGTCTTAATCGTACGCTATGTGTTTATTGATTTTGTCAGGAGGCTAATGTTTTACTTTAAAATCATTATTGTGTAGTTTTCTTGCTGTATAATGTATTTGATTGATGCTATGTGGTGTGCTTGATGCATAGAAAGTTACAATCCAGTACTGCTTTGTACACTGCACAGTTTTTTTTTTTTTTTGGACAGAAAATTACTTACTCAATTATGCAATTCAAGCCATCCAGCTGCATTTGACCTGTACTTTTTGGACATTTCAACTGGCAATTCATGTACCTGCATGAAGTGGTCTACTTATTAGTCAAAAAATAGGACCCACACTATGTTATGATACAGATGTATAGGAAGTTGTGGTTTTTCTCATATCATATCTGAATCAGTTTGCTTGATTGTTAGTCTTATGCATTATTATATAAGGTCTTTGGTTAATGCTATGTGGTGTGCATGATGCATAGATACTTGAAATCCAGTACTGCATCCTACACTACACACCAGGTTTTTGTTTTGTAATGGCAGAAGACTACTTACTCAGCTATGCAATTGAAGTTCCCCTGCATGTTCTGGACTTTACTTTATTGGACATCTCAACTGACCAATGCATGTACCTGCATCCAGTGGTGTAATTATAAGTCAAAATAGGATCAATGCTCTGTTATAATGCAGATGTATAGGAAGTTGTGATTTTCTTCATTTCATGTCTGAATCAATTTGCTAGCAGGTTAACTGTCAAGTCTGTCATATTCTAGATCATCCATATGCAATTAAATTTCTCAGTCTCACCTCCATAACTGTGTATACATTGTCCTGATTTTCATATAGTTGAATATAATATGCAAATAGCAGCAAACATGCTATAACTTCAAATATACAAAATTTAAGAGTCAGATTATTAAGAGCAGTAGAAGTTTAAGCACTATATAGCAGCTTGACAAACATGCTTTATTTAATTTCAGCATACTCACTTATCAATTATAAAACATATCCTCCTTAATTTGCTGTTGTTTTGTTTGATATTTGACAGAGTATTTGAATGTATTCACAGAAACCAATGTTTCTATCATAACCACGCAAAATTAGCCAATATTTCTGAACTTATAAAGTTCACTTTTTCAGTATCTCAGCACCAATAGATGGGCTGCAGTAACTTTTGCTGTGTAAGGTTACATGTGTAACAGTGTGAATTACCTAATGAAAAATACTTAATTTTCACATGATACCATATGGATTAGTGCAGGTGGTTATTAGGCAGAAAAAATGATATGTCTGTGGTCAAATATACGGTCCACACTCTGAACAAGTGTCTTCCTATTTTTTAATCTTTTTTTCAAATTGTTATTGTGCACCTCATAAATTACTCCCTGAGTAATGGTTAGGAAAAGCTGTCCATCTATGAGGTCAACACTATACCTTTGGTTCAATTTCAGCTTCTTGCTTTTTTGTACGATAATCCGTTGTTCAATCTTATACCTGCACTTCAAATTTAAAGTTATTGATCAGTAGTTAACAATTATTTCCAGAAGCAGTACAAGTTGAGTTGCAATGAGAATTTCCAATTGTTTAGTAGTCTACTATTTTAAGATTTAAAATAAAAGTCATATGATGCTTTAAAATAGAAGTCATATGACACTTTAAATGCAGCCAGCTCCACCCTATATATTTAGCTTCCATTCAGTGTGATTTTTCACTCAACACTATCACTCTAACACTTATTCACCCCATAAACAAAGTATCCCTAAACACTAAGATCACCGAAAATGGCAGCTCCTACTGAATATCTGAATGCAGCTTGTCGTGGAACTACATTCGCCGCTCAAAGGGGGAATGCGTTTCTTAAGGTGATTCAGATCACCACTCAAAAGCAACTTGCGGTCATTGCAAAGGTTTCTCAGAATTCAGACTGTCGTGTACACATCCGCGAACGAAATGATCACGTTCAATTTCCCATTCAGCGAACCATTAAGTTCATATGGTTCAACGCTGCCGATCCAAATCCTGCTGACTTGGAAAACAAGTTTCCTTGGAAGGAATACTATGTCCCCATTATTCAGAACGAAGCGCCTGATGTTTTATTGTTCACATCTACAGGGCGCGTATGCAACCGAGCTGATATTGTAGCAATTCTCACCGAGATTGGTCACCAGCAGGCTCACATGTATCAAGTTGGTATTGATGGTGGTTCCTTCGTTGCCTCAAGCAATGGCAATGTTGTGGTCATGTTGAATGACCGTAAGGGTTATTCAATTGAGCAGGGGATCCAGTTGGACGTGGATTGGTATTGATTGTGATATTTTCAGTTTGTTGGATGAGCCATATGACATTGTCTTAATTTGCTTCATAATAACCTTTGTTTCATTTGTGTTTTATTTTCAAATCTGTTGTGATGTTTCTGCTTCTTATGTTTGTACCAACCCTTTTGTTATTCAATAAAATTAAAGTTTCGTGGTAATTTCTTGGCTTTACATGTGTTATTGTGTCTTCTACATATGTAAATAAGCAAACGAACAATATGTTGTCAACTCTATGTAGTTAAACACATTTTATCTCTATTATATATGCCATACAATGTGATGTCTTAGAACTTGAACCATTTTGACTACCAGTTAGATCATTTGACAAAGGTTTAGGGTTTAGGGTTAACATGATATTGAAAAAGAAAACTGCCTCGGCTGCTTGCTTAAGCCCAACCATAGACCCAGTTCAAATTACACTACTTTGCAATAAAGCAATGAAAATAAAATCCCAACCCATTAATACAGTCCACCCAATTATTGGATCATATTGCATTGAACATTTACCAATATCAAACTTTCCACATTCATATTCGAGCCCATTAATAATTATGGACTAAAATACTCGGAATCACTTAATTTAAGAAGTACAATTATACAGTAGAAAAGAACTTATTCAAGGCATAGATTTCTGAAGATACTATGCAGAGTTCAATTTTATGCAAGAAAAGATGTTATTCATGGCATAAAATAAGGAAGATACAATTCTTGCTTTATTCATTAAAGAGACAACTATATTAAACCGTGTTTAGGTTCTCAAAAAATCAATCACCATCCTCTCACACAACTAATCGGCTGCAAACCCTAGCTAATCTCAGAAAATGAATCCCATCTCACTTGGAGAGTTGAAGCCAGGCCAGGACTGTGTTAACCTCTTCACAATCACTGTCAAGGTTATTAAGCTATGGACATCAACTGATTCAAACAAGGCTATATGTGGAGTTGAGGCCATATTGGTTGACAATGAGGTAGCATATTCAGTCATATATTTACAATTACTATCTTAATGATTCTACACATGTCCATAGACTGTACTGTATCTCATCAATATTGTTCAGATTGTGCTACCACATTCCTAGCATTAATGTACCAATCCTATTTTGTTTCAGTTGAATTATAGCACCTCAGGAGTCTTATTTAACTTTACCTTTTCTGCATAATTGTATTTAAACAATCCTATTTGTTTTCCTATTGTACTCATGCACACTATAAAATTAACGTTTATCATGATTCTTATTGTAACTTGCATAGAGATGTTAAAACTCAAGATTTGACCATATAAGTTTACTAATAATACAGAACTCTGAGGGTATAAGATAGTATTTTGTTTCCTGAATTTATTTGGCTATGAAGTCCTCTCCACTAGAATCACCATCCATGATATTTAAGAAGTTAATGATTAGAGATCAATCTAGAAGAACTTACATACCAAATTAGTCTGTTGTGGTTCTCCATTCACTAATGCTCTTCATTCAGTAACTCAAGGGAAAGTTAACCTGCAACTGCAAAATGCATAGTTGTAATCATTTTATGATAAAAAGGAACAACTCATGTGTGTCATATAATAGATATATTCAAGAATAAAAAAGGTTATTAGTACAATACATGCAGATAGTTAGAACAGAGTTATTAATTATCTTAAATGATGCATGTCTTTCTTCATTGATATACACATTTCAGTAAACCTGTTGATGGCAGTTTGTATTGACACAAGTTATATTTTTAAGGGTGTAGTTATTCAAGCTGCTGCAACCAAAAGGATGGTTAAGTACCTCCTTTCTAAGCTTAAGGAAGGTGCCACTGTAAGGATCTCGAAGTTCGACATAATGGAGAATGGACTTTCAAAGTCGGGAAGGCACGTATTCAACATCCAGGGAAACTCATGCTTATCTATGGTACTCAGGTTGTTGAATGTCGGCCTGACCTGTCAATATTGACTAATGGAATCAACCTGACTCCATTTAAAGAAATACCCTCGGTTGATCCCAACTTCTATGTTGGTTAGTTATAAAACATTAACTGTTGTATATACCTCACTCCACCTAATTTTTTAGGATTATGTCTTAACCCTTACATTGTTCTTTTTTTCAGATGTTATTGGAGAAGTTGTTGGTAGGAGTTATATGGAATCAGTCGATAAGAGAAATGCCCGTAAGCTTGACATTGACCTTCGAGATTGATAGGTATATTTTTGGAGCTATTTTACCAATTTTATATTAATTGGTTAACTATATTTCACTATCTAATTCTAACTATCTAATGCTTAATATCATCCAGCAATGTCACCATGAAATTTGTCCTCTGGGAAGCGTTCGGAGAGAAGTTGCTTGAACATCTGCCTAAGGAAGGTCTTCCTGAAGATCCCCTCATTATTGTTCTTCAGTTTGCTATCGTGGCGAAGTTTCAGAGTAATGTCCTCTATTATATCATAAGATTTATTTAACTTTGAACAGTTACTGCATCATTCTTTTAGTAAGTTCATATAGTCTTCACATGATGACATAGCAGAATTAAACTTCAATTCATTCTACATTTGATACAAAAGTCAAAATATATCAATGTGACCATGATTATGAATGACTGAGTGGCTTAAAATGTGACTGTATACTTTCTCTCTATTAGGTGAGCTGAAAATTCAGACTGCATGGCATGCTACTAAGATGTATATCAATGCTCAGATACCGGAGGTTGATGAATTCAAGATTAAGTAAGTGTACAGAGTTAATGCAGTATAATCTTTTTTCTATATTTATGACAATATCAGAAGTAGAATCTCATATGTTATGTAACTTTCAGGAAAAAGGATAACGGTGGTGCTTCCATTACCTTTATTAGTGCCGATCCAAGGTCTCTAAAGCCAGAGGAGTGGTTAAACCTAGAATCACATAGGACCCCGACACAGATAAAGGAGATGACAACGGTACCCCCTCATAATTAAATAACTTGATATAATTCCTATATTCATGTCATTTCAAGTGGCTAAACTATTTAGTTATGTTTTTTCAGGTTGGCTGTTACATCCTGTTTGCAACTTTCAATAAGGTTGATGAAAGTGCTCCATGGTTCTACATGTCATGCTCAAACTGCAATTGAAATGCAAGGAAATTAACTGTTCGAGACCCTTGCACCAGCAAGAAGTGTGCAGGCCAGAGCATTTCAAAACTAATTCCAAAGTAAGATATCAAGACTGTGGTACTACATAGTTATGTGACATACAATTTTTAGCAAAATATCATGTCATGATAAATTATTTGTGCAATACATGTTTCGTGTCAAATTCTCCGCTAAGGGCTCAAATGATGAGAACATATTTTTGGTTGTGTTTGAAGATGCTGTTAAACATGTAATCAAGAAATCATGCCAGGAAGTGTATGCAGAATGGGCAGTGGTAATTTAGTGAATAACTCTTTTAGAAACCTATCTCTCTCATCCACTGCAATTTGATTAAAACCTTCCCCCATTATACCATTTGACACTTTTTACTTTTTTTCAACTGTAGGAGGATGATGTTGATATGATACCAATGGACTTCTGTGATATGCTGTATAAAGATTACCTCTTGAAGGTTAGGGTGACAGACTATAACCTAAAAGGTTATAAGTTCAAAGAGTTTAGCGTTGACATTCTCACCGATGACCCTGACATTCTTAGTCAGTACTCAGCTATGACAAATGGGGTAAGATTATTTAAATAGAACTTCTGTATAAAAATTATTTTGATTTGAGAGCTATATTGTAGAGTAACTGTGCATTATTTATACTATTTAAAAAAGTATCTACCTGTGCAGTTCAGGGAGCTAATGCTGTGAAGTTACTAGCTTTGGAGAATGGTGGTAAGGGGAAAGATAAGGTGTCTGAAGAATTCCTTGAAGCTGCAAGCAATGATGTTGAGGAGTTCATAACACCGAGGAAGCGTCTCGCCATGGATGATTCCGATGATGATGCAACCCCAAGTGCATTTGGTACCCAGAAGTCAACAAATAAGGTGGCCCTTAAGATAGTCAAGAAGGAGAAGCCTGACAAGTCCTAATTACATATCTTTTGCAAGTTTTTTCAATATTTTCATTACAACTTTAAGTTATTTTCCCGAACTATAAATTTCAGCCTTTTATTTTTGTGGTGACTGTGGTTTAGACTTTGAACCTGATTTTATTTCTATTAAGTGTTATCCAGTTTAACAGTGAACTATACTTTAAATTCCTTTTAGCTCAGGACATCTATTTTAGATATCAGGTGTTGTCACCAGTTTCTGTATTCTAGACTATATAGATCTACATATGAATAAGTGATATGCTAATAACAATTCAATAAAGCAAATGAGATAGGAGCTGTTCATGCTGAAGATTTGTTTAATCTTTACCTTTGTTTGCAGAATCAGCTTTTACTCATCCCTGTTGCATTCTTGAAACTTAATTCTTCTTCAATCCTTATAGAGCACACAAACATTCATAGCAAACTCAGATCTGCAGCAGTCCAAAGAATAGTTATTGATATAGAATTTAAACAAACAAATTTAAATTACTACCCTTTCTTATTGCACTAATATTAATTCCTAAATAAGCATTTGGAACAATTTACTCAAAGCTGAGCTGCTACAAGTCCCTCACTGATCTTGGTTGTCAGTTTATACCTTATTTGAAAATTCATTGCTCCAATTCCACATTCCCTCCCTTGCATTGATGTTTTGATCATTCTGATTGGCTCAACACCCATTCACAGAAAACACCAATCTGCACCAAACAAGTTTTACTGATTATTTTCATCCTTAACCAAGTTATCCAGAATTCAAAGTTGTTAAACAGAGATGATAATTACAATATATTGCCTTCACTTATTGAATCACAGTGTTGAAGAAGGCTTCTCTAACACATATTATCGAGGATTATTCAACACTGTCTCAATGTAGACATGTCACCTTCAATGCATTGTTTTGGTGGAATTAAAGTTACATCTTACATCTTATAATGCCGTCGATAACATGGAACCACATCATTTAAACCGTGTTTCCAGTTGGTTGGTGAAAGAGTTATCAAATTATTGACATTGGTTAGAAGGTTGTGTTTGGCCGCAGAACCACAACATTTTTAATAATTAATTGAAAGTGTTTAAAATTATACATAGTTGATACACATGATATTTGTAAAAGAGCATAAGGTTTTTACTAGTCATCCCTCTAAATTTCTGTATGAAAGTGACAGCTTGCCCTAAAATTCTACATTATTTTACTTCATTCAATAGGTTTAACATACCTAAATTGTAGAGAATCAGCATTGAACACTATACCAATTAGCTACATACTTTCCTACAGTAGTTCTATGTTAAT
>JAQRGC011539393.1:0-12211 GCA_028659135.1 Plantago lanceolata | reverse complement strand
GTTAACATTAAGCTATTGTCACATCCTGTTGCTCCGGCAGAGTCCCCGTCCCCATCTCCGGCTAAGTCTCCAATCCATCACTTTGAACAAGTTGTTTCCCCAATATCCAACACCCCTAACCATGAACTGCATGATTCCCCAATAACTAATGGCCCTACCCTGCACTCTAAAGTTAAAAGTAAAAACAACCACTCTGCTGCTAACTCAACCACTAGAGGTAAATCGAAAAGTTACAAAGGTCTGCAAGGTTGCCAAATGTGCAACCATCACACACATTCAACAGTCCCACTTTCAGTATCCAATCATCTGGACCTTCTCATGAACACACATTTCAGTATAATCCAGAATGGGAATCCGATATGGAGGACATTCTTTCAGATGGAAATTATGGTTCTTACACCCCATTCAGTCTAGACGATATGGAGTATGCAGTATGTCAGTCAGGTTCAGAATAAGAGTTGCCACCTTCCGATAAGTTGCAAAGGAAGATATACACACAACGAAAGAGCAAGGAACGTGTTAAGTCTAGACAGCGCACGGGTGAATGGTTTCCCGGTGCAACTTCTGCAGTTCCAACTTATGATATTTCAATGGAACATCGAGACATTCTGCTCATGTCTCATGGGTGGCGACATGTATTACTGGTGTCGGTCAGGAATTTAAAGGAGGAGCGTCTGAGTTTCGTATTCAACTTATAAAGTATGCATCCAAGCTTGGATTTCACTATGATTTCAAGAGAAATGATCCTAGGTATATTATTGCAGAGTGCTCACATAAACTTATTGATGTTTGTCAATGGTTTGTGCGAGGGGAGTTCATGGTGTTACGAAGTCTCTCTTCATCAAGGCAGCACAACTGAATCATACATGTCGTTTCAGTATAATGAGGTTTGACACCAAGCGCATGGGTGCACGTGTCATTGGAGAAATATTGCAAGAACAAATTAGAGAAAAACCAACACTCAAGCCATGTGAACTGAAACTGCAACTTGCAAACACACATGGCTTTCATCTGGAGTATCATCAAGTTTGGCGCGGTGTTGAGTACGCCAAGGCACAAGTTTTTGGGTGCTACCAGAACTCCTTTGTCGAGCTGCGTTGGTACTCGTGGGCTATACAGAAACATATGCCAGGGAGCATAACTGCACTGGAACCAGAAGCCAAGTCAAACAGGTTCAAAAGATACTTCTTCGCATTAAAGCCAAGCCTTGATGGGTTCAAATTTTGCCGCCATATGCTTTTCATTGATGGCACTTTCATGAAAAACCGTTACAAGGGGACTGTACTAACTGCAACTGCCAAAGATGGAAACAACGGTAAATTTTACAAACTATTGCTCCTTCATATCATGTAACTCTTACCAAACTGCTCTTGCTTATCACATTTATATGACATCAAAGTTGTTCTTGTATGCACAAAACCGTAAATTCTGCCTCTACTATATTAACATTATGAAAGTTCCATGATTTCTGAAATATTTTGAAGTTTCATGCAACTCTTAACAAACTGCTCTTGCTTATCACATTTATATATGCCATCAGAATTCTGCCTCTACTATATTAAGATGATTAAAGTGATCCAGATTTCTGAAATACATTATGCCAATTATACTCCGCCTGCATCTATCTAATCTTACATCTTACATATTCTTACATGTATTTCCTGAGATCAACACCTTATTATTTTTGTGTGAACAAGGTAATCGTGAATTGTGTAAGAGTCTTTCTGTTATTCAAAATAAAACTCTTATGTGGATAATTCACAGAACATGAGTGCAGGGCACATCAATTGTACTACGCAATTTTAAGAAGGACTCAACATTGTAATCTCACACTGCATTTGGTGTTGTTATTGATTAACTAAAATATGTTTACAGTTGTTGCTTTTGGTTTGTTACTTACCGATCTTCATACAATTTACTACTATATCTCTGTGATCCTTGCTAAACACTCTTAAGTGGCTAATTCATAATGTTATCTTTTTACATGTGTCATCATTTGTATTTAGCATACTGAAATTTACCCAACATGTAACAGCAGATTGTTGAATGTGTGTTGTATTTACATAATAGAACTTCAGTTCAGACCTGAAATAAGGAAAATGACTCTTTTCAAATTCTGTAGGTCTGTTTCCAGTTGCGGTAGCTATTGTCAGTTCTGAGAATACTGAAAACTGGGTTTGGTTCCTAAAACTTGTTATCGAACATGTTACACACCCGCAACAGATTATCTATGTTTCAGATAGAGCTGGTGGTATCCTCGTTGCTTTTGATGTCATCTCGGATAAACCATACCACGTTTACTGTTTGTGGCATCTAATGAAAAACTTAAGGGTTAGATATGGCAACAAGTCTTACACTGAGAAACACCGCAATGTCATGTCAATGTTACTGAAGAACCTGGCATATGCACCAACAGAATGCTTGTTCAATGAGGCTATGATTCCCTTCATAAATGTTGAAGGAGAAATTGCAAGACATTTCCTCAAAGACCTGCCCAAGGAACGGTGGGCAGTAGCATATGCCCCTGACCTATTGCGTTACGGAGAATTGACTAGCAGCGCAGCTGAATCCTTCAACAGCCGTATTCTAGATGTAAGAAAGCTGAATATCAATCACTTGATCGACGCTATACGTTCCATTCTAAGTGAATGGTATGTTGAACGTGCTATAGAAGCAGCTAGGCATCCTTCGGCTTTAACTCCAGGAAAGGAAGAGGCATGGAATGTTAACGACAATCTCAGTGCTACTTGGGGAATTGAAATGACAAATGAAGAGGGCTCCCAGTTTCATGTGCTTTCAATTCCATCGGCTGTGGTACTCCTTCTTTACTATCTCGTTGTTGTTTCATTTTTTCTTTGTTATTTCACAACCAAAATCTAATACTTTGTTATATGTTCTAAGGTCGATTTGAAAGCCAAGACTTGTACTTGCTGGAACTGGCAGATTACAGGATTCCCGTGCTGCCATGTAGTCGCAGTAATCACACGTGGGAGGATGGATATTCGGGCATTCATTGAACCTTACTTCTTCACAGACACATGGCGCAAAGTTTATGAAGTTCCAATTCAGCCTATCCCAACAACAGACAAGTTTGATTTCCCATTGCAAAACTCGGGGCAGAAGATAGAGCCACCAGATACCAAACAAGGAGCAGGTAGACCACATATCAAGAGGTTCAACAAGAAGAAGAAGCCTAGAGTCAAGAAATTCAGGTGTGACACTTGTGGCCAACTTGGAAGGCATAGCCGGGCAACATGTCGAGAAACAATGAATCAGCCTCAACCTACTGATCAATTTGCTTGCAATCCCAAACAGCCTGATCAACACCCAAGTGCAAGTTGCCCATGATTTCAACTCTGGATTATTTTATCTAATTCCTTATGCTTTATAGACTGAATTTTGGGATCTTCACTGATCAGTGCCTTGCTTTAGTACTTGATGTCTTGTTTTGTAGTAAATCATAACTTGGTACATTGGCATTGCTTTTAAGCACTATATTTAAATGTTCAAAATGACCATTTCTCAGTTAATATGCTGATGCTTTATTCCTTTCAATTCGTTAGCTCTAACTATTGATAAAAACGTATTATTATTATAATCCATTAACCTGTCAGGCAGTGATCATCAGCAGTCGGACACTGTAATGTATTTGTCGGACATCATTAACAAGTTGTCGGACATCTAACGCCACTTGTGTTGGACACTGCATTTCTCACAGGAAACAACAAATTGACCGATTATTCATCGACTGTCAAAGATCTACCAGCAAATTGAAAAGAGTTTATGAAAATCTCTATTAATGTTCAGAGCAAGCATGTAGTTCCCACAACACAAAGCTCTATTAATGCTAACTTCGTGTTATTACGATGTATATGAATACGTATACTTCTGTCAAACACGGATATACATGAACTCTACTAAAGCTGATTACGATGTCCGACAGCTTCAGGTTGATGCCCGACATCAAGAAACTCATGTCCAACACCATTGGATAATATGGTGTACAGCAGGCCGATGTCGGACAGCAATAAACACAAGAACGAAACAATTATATCGAAACATTTAGAAGCTTCAATTATCAATTCAAAAGTTTTAAGTTAGAAAGGGAAATTAGAAGAAAAAATTAACCCATATCTGATCGAATTTGTGCTTCATATGAACTCAATAAAACCGCATTTGTCTATGATAGAAGAAGAATAAGTGAATTGATACAGTAGAAAAGTAAACTATTAAAGTCTGGCTCATGCTTCATCACATGAAATCTACTTACAGCAACAAGATGTCCAACACGTACATGATTATGCCCGACATAAGGACACGATGTCCAACATTTCGTGTAAGAATATGATTATTCATCGACTGTCAAAGATCTACCAGCAAATATGCTGAACTTGTATATGAAAAGCACTAGTAATGTTCAGAGCAAGCATGTATATCCAAAAATTGAAGCTACTTTAATGCTGCCTTCGTGTGAATACGACGTATATGAAATAGTATACTTGTGTCAAACATGGATATACATAAACTCTACAAAAGATGATAACGATGTCCGACAGCTTCAGGTTGATGCCCGACATCAAGAAACTCATGTCCAACACATGGGAAATATAGAGTACAGCAGGCTGATGTCGGACAACAATAAACACGAGAACGAAACAACTATATCGAAACATTTAGTAGCTTCAATTATCAATTCAAAAGTATTAAGTTAGAAAGAGAAATTAGAAGAAACAATTTACCCATATCTGATGCAATTTGTGCTTCTTATGAACTCAATTAAACCGCACTTTTCTATGATAGAAGAAGAATAAGTGAACTGATAAAGTAGAAAAGTAAACTATTAAAGTCTGGCTCATGCTCCATCACATGAAATCCACTTACAGCAACAAGATGTCCAACACGTACATGATTAGGCCCGACATAAGAAACACGATGTCCAACATTTCGGGTATGAATATGATGCCGGCCAACTCATAGTTTATGTTCAGCAATAGTAAATTGAAAACAGTTTACCCTGCAATGACTGAAGAATATCAAAATGTAATAACAAAAGTTCTAGGTGAACTTATGTTTCACATGATTCAATTTCAAAAGATGTCCAACAACAACATGGAAATACAACAAAAACCTGTTATAAATTGCGGGACATACTCTTCAAACTTCTAGAACTTTCAATTAAACATTCAAAAGATACATTACCCGAATAATGCATAACAATAGAAACATACCAAAACACAATTAACTAAAGATTCAGAAGATGGAAATGCAACAAACCATGTTAAACAGCATGACAAGATCACTTCACATTTAACAGAAAAGGGAGATCATAGTTCAAACGAGCAACACCGGTTGTCATACGGAGGTTTCTACGCATAGGCAGTTCATTCCATGACACACACCACTTCTTAGGTTCACCAGCAGCCTCTCTAACTCGACATTCTTCTCCCTTCTTTAGAAGTGCACACCACATGTCTTTGAAATTTATTTTTCTAAACCACTTCATCGGCATAATTTCATCAGGCAAATTGTAAGTCATCTGAAAATTTCCATCCTCAATTTCAAAAACCATCCCCGTCTCCTGCACATAAACATCAGACTCATTCGAATCAACATCCTCGGAACCAATCCACATGGATTCAACATCTTCATCGCTCTGTAAGGCAAAAATGCCAACCGGTATTGCAAACTGAGGATTACGATACCACATCAGACCATGCACTCTAGGACCAGTGAGCCTTCCCTGGATTGCACGACACAACTCAACATAATTGAAATCCTGCCTATCTCGTATATGAATGTATGCGACCCTTCCTCATACATAAGCAATGGTACCATCTGTTAATGTTTCGAACCTACCGTCTAGATAGACCTTAACCTTCCACCTTATCTCTGGTAGAGCTGCAGCAAAATACCAAATATACATTAGATAGGCAGAATAATAGCCTAGTTTCTTATTACTATTTGAACATTGGGGAGAATACTTACGCTGTTTTTTGAAGCTACCACGAGGGCGACCTCGTTTCCGACCTGCATGTTGAACTGCATCAATGGAAACTCGATTTATGTTGCTATTATGGAATGGCCAATTTTAGAAGGGGAAGATTAGATGTGTCAAATCTGAATAGTATACTGCATCTTATATAACAGTAAACTGTGAGGGAGTGCAACAACCATATTCTAGGGACAATAACTACTATTATGAAAGCCTGCAATTAAGAGCATGCTTATGATAGAACTTACTCTTCTTTTAAAACAAAGTTTGTGACCTTTTCCCGTTTAACAATGTTCAATAAAATTAGTGACATAAATACTTAGTAATAGTCTATGTATATCAAAATTACATGTGCTTAATTATATCACACATTATAATGAGCAGAATTCCAGTGCAGACATTAGAATGTCAGACATGTAACACATGAAACCGGACATCGAATCGTTATTCTTTTTGAATGAAAACAAGTATACATCATATGTCAGGTCATTGAAGCATTTTTCTGTAACGGAATTGTAAGGACCAGATTAAGACCGGCCGAATAATAATGTCAAAATCTTCAGTTATATAGTCAACAAGATCGCATTTCTAAAACTCACATTGTAAGCTTACCAGTGCAGCACAATGAGAGTAGATTGTTGAGGCTTCCTATTATAGAGGTAACCACTACGCAGAGAGCCAGTGTAACGAAAATTCTTGAGTCCCTTCCCAACGCAATATCTTCAATATCTTTAGGACGTCGCACATCCAAACCAATCCAAGTCCGGCATTAAAATTTCAATGTCCGACATCTAATACATGAAACCTGACATCGAATCATAATACTTTCAAACTGAAAAGAAAAAAGAAAATTACAGCAAGCATCTTTTCACTTACACAATGATTACATAAGTAGAACATTTTAGTTACTGGCATGAAATTTTAAAGCTCAAATCTATTGTAATGAGTTAACACAAATGATGGGATAACCTATATGATTCACAACGTCGCACATCCACTAAAATCGAAGTCCGGTACTCAATTTACAATGTCGGACATGTAATACATGAAACCAGACACATCAACATAATATTATCCGATGGAACTTACGGCTATAGCATATGTTTGGTTAGTAAATTACAATGCCGGACATGAAAACCGGACATCGAATCATCTTACTTTTAGATTGAGAACAACATTATAGCATATGTCCGATAATTGAAGTATATGTCATTTCTGTCATTTCCACAAGGATTATACAAGTCGGAGATATAAGTTTCTATGTCGAACATTCAAATTAACTTTCTACTATCATGACTTAAAATAATTGCTGAGATTGGATTTCATAATTACGAACATCGCACATCATAATGAATCGAAGTCCGGTGTGCACATTAACATGTTGGACACGTAAGCTAAATACTACCACTGCCATTTTATTCAAATCATGTTGGTAGTAAGTTTCCCATATAATTCGAACATTTAAGTTACAATGTCGAACATGTAAAGTTACTTTCTAGTTTCATGACTTCACATAAGTGGTTAAATTAGATTGGATTTCATAATTTCGGACAGCCAAATTATTCGAAGTCCGGTATGTACATTACCATGTCGGACATGTAAAACATGATTCGGGATATCAAATCATAGTATGGTCAGGTGGAGAAAGACAGTATAGCACCAATCCCTAGGCCCAAAAAAATTGTGATTACAAACCAGTAAAGGACAATTGAAATGCATTTGTATTGTCCCAAACACAACAACAATCTGCACAAACAAACAAGAAACCTTTATTACACCAGCAAATCAAACAATTTCTGCTCAAACCAGAAGTTCACAATAACACAGAAATGACCTCTTCTACAATCAAAGGAATGAAATACCTTTGTTCATGCAGCAAGGAAGCTGAGCTTTCTCAAAACTGGAAGGACATTTCGAATCCTGGACGCCCATTTGCAATCTGCAGGATTTTCAAGGTAACATTTTAAGATATTCATTATTACTTTCTTGAAAGACTTTTGAGTAACTAAAGAGCAGAATCTGAATATTACTTCCTTGTCTTCATCACTCAGCAAAAGGATGGTTGCTCTTACAAAATCTGGATTGGTGATGAGCTTGAAGACCATTACAAGAAGGCCATCAATCATCTCGTGAAGATGCAAACACTGAAGAGCAGGCAGATTCAGTCCTTGAAGAGAACAAATAACAAGCTGGAAGTGAGCGTGATGCTGAAGAATCAAGAAATCAAGGTTATGAAGAAGGCATTGGCAACATATGAGAACAATGAAGTCACCCCTGCTATCAATACTGGAAATTAGATTCAGTCTTGCATCTACCTGTTTTTCTTTTTAGTTTCCCTTTTTTTGTTTTTGTTTTGCCAGGGAATATTATGTTAGATCCTCTGGTGTCAAACTGCTATGTGGTTATGATTTTGTTTCCATGGTAACTATCTGTATTCAAGGGAAACTATTCGGATGAAGTCCAGAGTTCTTTTGATTCTAATGGGAGTCCAGAAATCTTTTGAATCTATTTGCTTACATCTTTTGAAATCTCTGGAGTTACACATCTCTATTTTATTTTGATTTTGTTCACTTAATCCACTATCTGTACATTTGGCATTTTAGGATTGTTCATACTTCTCAATTTAATCAGTCATAATAACCTACATGTCCTGTATATGATGTTGGACTTCGAAATGTGCAAGTCGGACATATTGCGAATCAATGTCGGACACTACACGTCGGACATATATATTTCAGTGTAGATCATAAGTACACTGATGGGTCGGGGTATGAAATACGTACTAACGCCAATAAAGATAGACAAACACAAATCATTTACGTATCGAACTCCATCACCTGTTCATAATCAGATATCGTTTTTGTTGAGGCGAATATCACCAAACGAAACGAATATTCGCACAGTACTCTTATATTACTTGCTTTATTTCCTGATATTATTAGGACCCTTGATGCATCTTACTACACCATTAGAGATTTCAATAGTTCAGCTATGTAACATAATCAAACAAAAAATATTCGCTATGATGTTTTCCAACAGCTAGTAAGAGTCTATGTATCTCTAACCAATATATAAGCCATCTAAAGTAATGTTCTGTTTACTTCGATAATTATCCATCTCGTAACATCCACCTTTTCTAAACAGGTTGATGTACATAAATCCTTATATATCGCTTAGCTAACGATTCATAATGCCAACGAAGTTTTTCTTTGTAACTAAGTACATGTGGAAAGTAGTTCGAATCAAAAAGTTCGAATTGCTGAACTAGAGTCAAGATCAAGAATATATGAGGCAGTTATGGAACATTAGAAGGCATGTGTCTGTGAGTCTTTCGTATTGCAGTACTCTTAAGAAATAAAATTCGCTTCATATTGTACTAAGCACTGCATCATATTGGTATTTCAGCACTCCAGACTATGAAAAATGCAGTTGGTATTCCAGTCTATTTTCAACATTCTATAATGCGAAACACCTGAAGCGCAATACTAAAGACGCAAGTTCATACTCAATATATCATGGTAATGACAAAGTACTCAACATTTTTCTACGTGCAACACAACAGATAACAATGTTAATACGGAGATATATCAATCATCGAAAATCCGGAATGCAAGTCTTATAATCTGTTACAACTCAGAAGAAGATTTCAAAGAAATTCGCAGACTTAGACATCAGAATAGTTTTGAATGATATTACTCTCAGAGATAGGGAAGATTTTAAACGCCATTGCGAAAGAAAGTTGCATCCCAAATTCCTGGAAAACTATCGCGAATCACAAAAACCACCATGTCACGAACCTTCACCTGGTTGTCAATAGCAATCTGCTTCCATCCAGCATTGATCCTAGCACGAGAAACTCCATGCCAACATCCTACCTCCCACGAACCACCCTCCTCTGTGTGAACAACAACCTTGCTCTGGCCAAAAGGGAGCTTATCAAAGGCAAACTCAAAATCCAATTTTTGCAGAAAAGTTATACCAGATCAGAACAGACAAAATTACAAGCTATCACATATATGTACTGAAATATATTAACTGTTTCATAAAACTTACCAGGCGAAACTTCCTACGCAGATTAGCATACACAATCTTCAAAGCACAATGAGCCACAGTAAAGCTAGAAAGTCGAGCTATACAGACCAAAACACAACATTAAACAACGGAAAACAAATTCAAAATCATAGTAAAAGTTTTTGATATGGTAAGGAATTCAAAGACAATTGCCACTACATTGCTTACCGTTTCTAGGTGCATCACTAACTTCCATGTTCCCACTGTTCTTTTTGAACTTTTCAACATGGTGATACTCTACAATAAAACAATCTTAACTTATTATACACATACATTTAGAATATATAATGAACTGCCCGAAATAATGTGAAGTTGCTAAGTTATTACCTTCAACTCTTTGCTCACCAGCAATCTGTCCAACATGGGTAGCTATAGTAATAGGTGACAACTTACCAACATTCAAGTCCAACACAGCCTCATTTTCATCTAAAAAAAAAAGGAATTGAACTAAATAACAGTTCATCGTAACCTAACGTATATGACATTGATTAGACTAGAGTTAACACCTTCCTCAACACATCCAACTGCAGCTAAGAAGTCAAGCCTTTCACCTTTGACTAATCCCCTGAATCTGTCTGCAGCTGCGCCATTAACGATCAAAATATAAGGCTACTTTGGTTTTCAGCAACTAGTCTATGAATTCAAATTTTGTTAAATAAGTGAATCTACCTACCTGCTCTCTTCTTAGAGGTTACACTCCCTTGAGCAACACTTATTAGTGTCTCCGTAGCAGTGGGGGTTGGCAAAGGCGAGCCATTGAGAGCCAGAGCATCTTCAACTGTCATTGGAACGTTACTAGCAGCTTCACCAGATTCACCATCATTTTGGTTCTGTAACTCAACCACCATATCACAATCAGCCTTTATATCCAACAAGTTCACACCATTTGTCAGATTCAAAGGCAAAACTTGGTCAGAATCCAACAATCCTTCATCATCAGTTGTGAAAGCATCTGGATCAGAAATAATGTCTTCATCGTCGTCATGATCAGATGACACGTCCTCATCTTCATCAGAATCAAGTTCGTAGTCATTCTCAATGCCAAAGTATTCAGGCAAAATCTGTTCAACATGGTCAATGCTCATGTCGTCCTCGACTCCATCCTTCTTGTAAATCTTCGCAAGAAACCGGCGATCAATGTCGTACGACAACTGCAAATGATCCCCAACTTTCAAGTCGTAAACACCTACCAATAGCGACCAGCCCTCAGTCAGAAAAACAGGGCCATTTTCATCCGTATAAACCCTTAGCTCCCAACCATTTCCATCAGAAGTTAGAACTTGGACAGTGCCAGCCCTTACATCAAAGTTATCCTCACAAAATCTCTTACTCAAAGCCTGATGAATAACATTTTTCAGAAAAAAAACCATTCTCAAAAAACAATTCTATAATATCTGCATTCTTAATACCAAACCATTCTCATAAAAATGACTAATGAACAACATATTGTACAAGAACTTCTAATAACAATGACTAATAACAAGTATTTGCAGACATTTAGAAACATTTAGCAACTCCTTGTTCCTTTTCACAATACACTTGCTACATCTACATAAATCAGTCAATCTTCCTTAATAAGAGATTTGTTAGGAGAGCTAACACTATAAGCCTTCTAGTTACTACATCAAGCATGTTATTATCAAGATTTTTCATGGCGAACAAAATATCATATCAAAATCACAACATAAACATTTGTTACTTTTATCTGAAATTTTTGTTACTTTCATTGGCAGAGAATACTAAAGATTTATAACATTAACTGGAACAGAGTAAATAAAAGATTAATAAACATGTAGAGAAAGAAAAACTTACCACCCTGTCAGCACGTTCATCATCAACCTTCAAGAGGTATCTCTTGTACACCTTTCCAGGAATCTCAGCACCCATTTCACTTGAGTTTCTTGTTACAATTTTTTGGGAGTGTCTGTGTGTTCAAACTTCAAGAACTTTAGATATCAATGAAGAAAATGAGAACAAAGAGATGTGGCTATAGAGATGAGTAAAACAGACAAAACAAAGAAAAACCATAACCGAATGGTACAAAGAAAGGACTGAGCATTTAATTCACTATGAAATTTCTGATACTAAAAGCTAAATATTGGTACTGACCTGATACAAGATCTCATACTGCAATGTAATGACAAAATG
>JAQRGC011539118.1:0-11472 GCA_028659135.1 Plantago lanceolata | reverse complement strand
AAAAAAATTCCTGGGTCCGCCCCTGAAAATAACCATACGCTATAACTATTATGCAAAGTTATTCACTTAATACTTGCATAGAGTAAATATAACAGTAATCTTGTGTGATAGAACGAAGATGGATAAGATGAACAAGAACCACAGATTTAATTTACATGCAACTCAACACATCCCATAATTGAGCAACTTTAGCCTATCTTCCAGATATCCAAAACAGAATGGCTACACTCCAACTCAACTCTCATAACTCTTCTTCACTACTATTCTCAACCTCTCACAACTTCAGAAACAGCTCTAAAAAATTCCAGGTCCCAAACCATCTCAGCTTCTCAACACTAAAGAAACTCAGAGCTGTCGACACTTCAAACGAAACTCAACCGGATACTTCATCGTCGGAAGAGGAACATCCCGTCGTGAATTTCGCATTCGTTAGCGTAAATTTCTTTTCTATTTTTCTACATTATATGTTTGCCACTATTATTTAAAAAAAAAAAAATTCTCTAACTTGTACAGATTTGTAAAATGTAATATTTTGTATTAATTCTCGAATAATCGTGTAGTCTGTTTTACTTCCGGATGGAACGCCAGACGTACACTATCGATCGGTCTGTGGTGGGCAGAACCTCAGGAAGATAATGATCAGCAATGACATCGAATTGTATGGACCATATGTAAGACACTGAATAGAATTTGGTTCATGGTAAGGCAACTTAATTTGTGACATTTAGTTGTAACATTTAATGTTTTTGTTATTTTTATGTGACAGAAAAGGCCTCTGCTTAATTGTGGGGGTGGAGGAACATGCGGCACTTGCCTTGTTGAGGTTAGTCTTGGTTAATGGCAGAGTAAAAGTGTCGTAAAAATTAACAATGGATACACTACTTTGCCGTTAACAGAAACTGTTCTTTTTTATGTCGCAATAAAGGCATCACTTATTAGTACATTTTTGTGATGAAATGTGCCACAAAATACACTTAAATTCACCTTAAAATGCACTACATGCAATTTCTATTTTCCAGTCCTTTTAAAGAAAATCTTCTATTAGGTTGTGGAAGGAAAGGAGCTATTGACTTTACGGACCGATAAAGAGAAGGAAAAGCTTAAACGGGTAAATATTTTTCCCTTGCCGTCCGTCCATCCATTGTTATGACAGTTTAGCAACCTTTCGCAACGTGTGTTTGTTATTAAACATATATGACACAATAATAATTCGTAAGAGTTCATCTGAATTTACAAATGCAGAATCCAAAAAATTGGAGACTTGCTTGTCAGGCTACTGTTGGTACACCGGATTCCAGAGGACTGGTGTGTCACTCTAACTAATTCCGGTTATAAAATTGGTCGGTATGGTATACTGTATACCTGATCTATAGAAGTATTTTTGTTAATATTTATAGCGTTAATGCGTACAGGTGGTGGTCCAACAACTCCCAGAATGGAAAGGGCACCAATGGATCTATGGAAAAGATCCTCCAGAGGATGAAATTACCGATATATGAGATGAGATGAGATGAGATGAGATGAGATGCTAGTGTATCTGTGTATGTAAATTGCAAGATTACAAAAAAAAGGGGTCCTTTTTGTTACAAATAAAATACAGCGCTTGACCACTCTTACAATTTAGTCCACATGGTTATAAAAGTTCTACAGTATAGTCCAGATGGGTGACATTGACAATAATAAAGTAGAAGAAAATAAAATAGGCAAAACGAATCGCTAGAGAGAGGGGTCGAACCTCTGACCTTGTGGTTAACAGCCACACGCTCTAACCAACTGAGCTACTCCAGCTCTTGTTAGTATTCTGTACATTATTTTATTTAAACTATAACAAAATCTTGATTATTTTTTGTAGATCAAATTTTACCATGCACTAAATATTGTCAAGTACTTTTGTTACCTAATTTAATGACTCTAAAGTTAACGCATTTTTTTTCTAGTCGCCTGATGTATATTTTTTAATTGAAAGTGTTTAGTTGTAGCAAGAACATGTTTACAAAATATTTGAGATCATTGTCGGTTGATAAAATTGTTGTGTTGAAAAACTAGACAAAAAATTAAACGAATAATTTCTAGTAATTCTAACAGCTTGATGAAAATATAACGTTATTTAAGGTTTCGGCTGTTGTTTGTATAATTTTCCACCAAATTTGATATGATCTCAGAGATTACATAGGTGATAGGTCAACTTAACCCTGCCTAATTCTAGATATAGTGTAATTGACGTACTCTTTCGATTAAACATGTTGGTTTCCAATACATCATACATGCCGACTTTAAGAAATAAGATCTGTTGTGTTGTGGTGGGTAATCTGTTCACCAATCTGCCAATGTATCTGTTGAGTTTCTTTTCTGTTGTTTTACTCGCCTCTAGTCAAGAGCACTTCACAACCATCGTATTACAGGAAGCAGTAAGCTCACTTTGCATCTGTAGGTGTTCAGGCATCTTATGTCACACTCAAATGGATCAGCTTTCTGTTCGTACTTGTCAGAGTACTATGAGATTATGTCCGCAACTTCTTTAGTCTCCCCCTCATTAGTTGAGGGGTCGTCCACAAGTTAGCAACCATTAAGGGTATCACAAACGAAATGACAACATCCAAAAATCAAAGTAGAACGACATCAAGATTTTAAATATACACATGGTACCTGTTACATTGTTCTTTCAATGGTTCTTTACATGTAAAACTGTAACTGTTTTGGTTGGTGTCAGCAAATTAATACATCTTACATCATTTCATGTTTCTGTGTACTAAAGAGAGTTGCAGTAATCATGCTATACTAGTCATGAGAAAGAGTGTTAGAAGTAGGACGCTTAAACAACTTTAGAAGTAGTACATCGTTCAAATTCCATCTTCTTTGTTCTCTTTAGTTGCTTAACAATGTTGAGCCTCTCGTCAGAGTAGGGCGAGGGAATCTAGTTCGGATGAAGACTGGTAAGAGAAATAGTATAGAAAAAATTCATACTAGTATTTAACAAGAAGAGGAAATTATGACATTACCAGAAATGGGATGTATTTCTTGATAGCAGCAAACATTGCTGCATGACCTACAGCAGAGACCTGGATAAAAAAATGAGAAAAAATAAGCATATTGTTCATCAAGTCAGTTGAAGTTAACTTGCAGGAATTACCGAATTAGTTATGTATGAAAAATGAACGTACAGGGAGTAGCATTAGTATCGTTACTGGGATAAGTGTAAGAAAATCGCTCATGGTTCTTTGCATCTTCCTTCTCTCGCGTTCTGTAACTTTGTGGCCACATAATTTCTTTGCTGTTAACCTCAATGCATCAGAGAAGTCTACAAAGAGCAGCTGGGTGCCCATCCATACATCCTAATAATAAAACATACTGTTGAATTAGCTGAGTGTTGCTTATGAAGATAAGATATTAGATCGATATGAAGATGAGAGATACATAAGAGAATTGGACTTACAACACTTGCAGCTATAAGCTTCACAACATACTTTCTGATGCCAATTAATCGAGTAGACTTTGGTTTCCCAGAATTCACCGAAGTTTCAGGTCGACTACTGGATGAACCCCTCCCCTGTCATTCCCAAAAATTATTCATTTTTGTTTAACCTAGGTGTACAAGAAAGAGATTAAGGAAACAAAAAATAGAGACCACATACAAACTTTGTACCAGCTTTTCGATTAGTTAATCTAATCGAGAGGGCATGTCAGTAGATGATAAAAGTTTGTTAATAAAATCATTTTCTTCTCTACAATGTTTATCTTCAACAAACTTTCCACATTCACTCCCTGCCTTACAACCTGACTCAGCCTAGAGATCAAGAACTCGTCTTGACAAATGATAATCATACATTCTGGAAGCAAAGTGATTGGTTAACTTTTAATCTAGACTCTCCCGGGTTAAGCATACGAGGGAGGGATGTTATTAGCCTAAAATAGTAGTGACAGCTATTCAGACAACAGGCATACCTGTGTCTCTTCATGTATTTGTAAATGTTTCTCTTTTTTTCTAAATTCATCAGATCGGGCCTTATGATGCTGAGGAGATGGCAGTGACTCTGTCAAACCCGGAATGAGAATAGGTGGCACTGGATCACCCACCCATCTTTCCCCTATTTTTGGACCACTGTTAGAGAACATTAGTCACTCAATCAGACAGGTTGTGCATCATGTTACTTCGTTTAAGGTAACAGGAAGCAGAGCTAACTTTACCTTGGTCTTTCATAGGATGGATCATAAGCAGCCCAGTAATCCTCCAGACATGCTGATAACAGGCCCTGACTAAGGACAGAAGATAAAATCGAGGTTATGAAACTGTAAAAAAATGCAAGAGAAAACAAATAAATTAAATCAGTGTAGAGTTTCTCACCTATGAAGCAAGAAATCTAACAAATTGCCATCTAAAACTTGTTGTGTTGAACTGGTGTAGTGAGCAAATCCTGATATTACATCATAACATACTGTAAAAATGGTATACAAGATAACTTCCCGCTCAGCCTGAATAGGGTGCTGCTTGCTTCTCTTCCTTTCTTGAAACCATTGGCAATTATATGCAGCATAAAAGTCTAGCCATCCAACCTCATCAATTATTACCTGTTGAAAGTGAAACTGGCCAATTAGAATGTGAAGAGCATGGACATTTAGGATACTGAAACTCACAAGAGAATATTGGAGCAGTGTCATAATTGCTTATGTCAACTTTGCCTACTTTACATGACTAGAGTACATGAATATTTATAATATTTTCTAGTAATGAAAATACTACAAAGCAAGTGTTAAAATTGAATTTAACATCATCCCATCTACCCTAGTACACCCTAGATACATACAGTACACAAATGAACCTCAACTCATATACATGCATTAGAACTTTCCAAACTGGTCTAAACACTTGGCTAATGGTGAATCTAGTTTGTTGCTTTCAACAAGAACCACCTAGTTTCTATAGTCTCACCAATTTCAGACAACAGCAATAATCTGACCCACCTCCATCAAGAGCTGATACTTAGATAGGCTTGAGAATCCTGGATACATGAAGACGAAACCGCTCTCTAAGTAACTGCAATAGCAAAATTAAGAAGTCTTTTATTTTAATTGTTCTGATCTAGACAAAAGCAAACAAGAAAAATGAAAAAGAATACCGGAAAGGAGAGATACCTGAGCAAATGATTAGTCTGCTCGTCAAGATCATTTATATAGTGCCTTGACAAGAATAACCTTGATTCCCTTCCAAGGTAAGCGAAAATCCCAAGAGTGGCCAAACTATCTTGAGCCTGGTAACATCCAAGTAGAACTTTAGTGTAGAAAAATGATAAGCTATGGATAAATAAAATAGTTAATAGTGAAAATCCTATCTACATATAAAAGGAGTAACAATAAAAGCATTCGGAAAAGGTTGAGGAAACATGAGTGAGCACATTCACTCTACTGAGAATTTCTGGCATGAGATAAGCTACAATCACACAGTAAGGTTACGGTATACAAGAGAGCAACTATACAAGGAACAGGGCAAACCATGTTGGAAGGAACGTGTCTTCCTTTGGCAACACTTTCTCTTTCGAATGCCATAGAAAGTTTTCTCTGAACCAGGCCAATCCAAAATTCTGTATCATCGACATTATTACTAGGAAGAATTCTAGTTCCAAAATGAGACAGGAAATCCTCTTCAAATCCGGCCTCAATTGCTAAACGGTGTAATTTTTCCACAGAAACTAAATCCCCCGCCATGCCCATGATCTCTGTCAATCCTGTTTCTATTTTATCAGTGAACGGGGCACAAGAAGGCCGTGTTGAAATAAACTTCCTAAGAGTTGCACAGCAAGTGATTGCCGTAATTGTTCCTGCAACACCACTGCATTATTTGTATATTAGATTCTTCAAACCGTAAAATATTAACAGAAGTATCTTTCAATAAAACATTCCCAGTGATGACTTTATGTGCGAACCTTCCAGCATACTCTATGGACCATTGCTTGAACAAAGGCATAAAAAACTCAGCTACCCGCGGGACTTCCACAATTCTGAACCATTGCACCAATCGTGGGTTCCTTACACTCAACCGACTCTCTATAAGGTCCAGAAGAGACTCGGTCATCGGAGAGAGGCTGGTGCACAGAAAAGAAAACTGTCATCAAGACTTAGTCTGATCTGAGCCAGTCATTTTCTTTACGTATAACACATTTCCTAGATGCGGAAACCATGAGGTAAAGCAGACATCATCAAAAAACACAGGTTGATGGTAATGGCTATCCATATGCATATGTTATATTATCGCTTTCATACATTATACAACAACACACAGACAAGCAACAACAGTAAAGCGGAAGAAGTTCCGAATGTGTTCAGCGTCATCAGATATAGATATATCAGTCTAAGCATCTAGTATAACAAGCTTGAGTCCAGATTTCTCGACTTACATCTTTTCAACAGGAGAAGGATTGTAATCTCGATTTTGCGAAAGAAACAATTCCACCTCAATTGCAGATTTCAGTAAAACATAAACAGCAACCTGGACAAAATCAATCCACAATCATTTACTCCACTAAACACATTGGGGACAAACATCAAACACCTGGTGAGCAAAACAAACAAAACAAATCATATACTACCTCATGCGCCAAGTTTCTGTGCCAGGCATGTACATCAACTCCAGCCCAAGCCATTGCGAGTGGTGGACCTGTTCTAGCCAACTCCAACTCCTCAATGTCAACGGAAAAGCTTCTAGCAGATTTATGCAACACCAACAGAAGACTATTCACCCGATTAAATTCAACTACAGTCTGACACTTGGCCAACAAATCCTCCTCCTCTTCGTCTTCGATCACGATTCGACCTGTATCAGTAGCTGAGGCCAACAGTGCTCCAGGAGGAATCATCCATTTCGATGAAGTGCAGCAGTTACTTCGGAGCAACAGAAATTGCTTCGGTAGGGGATTTACCTTCCAAAAACTCGGTGAGACCAGCGAATTACTCCTGTAACTGAAGGTTTCTTCTGATACAACGCCTTTTCTGCAATTCAACCACAGCAAGCGAAGGAGATGAAAAATCGTTTGTTAGTAGTGAGTTACAGTGACTGAGCTGAGATAGGAGAGGAGAGGAACTTACCGATTGCAGAAGTTGAAGGATCGCAGAGGGAAATTGGACGCCATGGAAATGGGGGAAGGAAGGAGAAAAGAGGAAATGAAGAAGAAAAAGGAGCAATATATAACAATCGGAAGTGGGGAGCGAAGCCATCGAGGTAGAGAGATGAAAACTAGTGATCTGTAAGTTGGATATTAGCAGTATTATATTAATTTTATTATCAAATTAAAGTTAAGTAAATGAAAATGTAATTCAGTCTCTTTGTAATTTTCTCCGGCCTGCAATATTATATAGTCACTCGCTTCCCTCACAAACTCATAAGTCATAGTACCATCGGCATCAAATTTCGTTCAATATCACATATTAAATCATGCAAGTTTATGTCTGTTTGACGTAGATTTATCAGTCACCTTATCATTTTATTTTACATTATTTAACAATAATAGTATAATTAGTCAATGACAATAAGGTGTCGAACTTGAAAGCTATACTATATAGATTATTAAAAAAAGTCCGTCTCTTGAGGGACCAACTATTGTAAAGACTAAAAAAAGACCAACACAAACCCACAATATGCGTAGGTAATAAAATTATCCTAAATTAGTCATTAATTATTTTATGTTGGTCTTTTTGTGGTCTTTACGAGTTGGTCTCTTTTAAGAATTAATATTAAAAAAATAAAGTAACTTGACAGCTATTTTATTAGTTTTCAGTCACCTCTTCAACTTATCAGTGCACAACTATATAGACTGACTTAAATTTATTGTTTTCCAGACGTAGAAGAGGAGAGAGAGAGACCATGTCGATATCGTGTATTTGACCGGATAGATGAGTATAGAAGTGTGTTGGTTAGATGTCTATTTCAAATTTTGTCACGAGTGGTGCAGTAATATTTTGCCGAGTAAGTCTCATAAAAGATTGACTTTCCTAATACATTAGGAAAGTCAGGTTTTTCAAAACATTCGATATATTTAAAAACCAATTATAACAATAGAACTAGTTATAAAAAGGTGACTTTCCTAATATATTAGGAAAGTCAGTCTTTTATGAGACTTTAGCTATTTTGCCACGTAGAGAAAGTTATCCTATTTCTTTTTCTTGTTAGTTTGCTCCAGGATAAGGGAGCATCATTTTGCTGTCACTTTGGATATTGGTTTTGACGGCGAGACAAAAGGGTTAAATACAAAAGTTAACTTTACATCCGTATGTAGAATACATGAACTGAATTGCAACCGGAACTACCAAAACCACATTTTCCTTTTACTATCAGAAAATGGAAAATCAGGTCTTCGGTTAGTATTTTTTAGACGAATTAAATATGACCTAAACAAGAGTAACTGTTGTTTTGCCTAAGAGCAGAATAAGTGAGTGGAAAAGGAAGAATGTATTAAAACTCAGTTCCTATTTACATTACTATTTCCACTTCCGCAGTGATGCAAAAGATCTCTGCTGAGTTCACTAGTACGTGTTAAAATGGCCTATATCTGAGAAGACATGGATACAAAAGTGCGTATTCAGTGCTCGTGCCAGTGTATCAGTGTATGTCAGTCAATCCAGATCCAGATTACTCCAACAGATTGAATCGTAGGAGCTCACTATATGAATTTGCATTAAAACTTTCTTCACTCGTAAAAGTCTGGGAAGTGGTCATGAGCTTGGACCTGGAGCAGATAGACTTATCTTAGCGACAACAATAGGTTCTAGACTTATGACTTGGCTGCTGGTCTGTAGTATGCGTGAGGGTGCTGAATTACGACTATAACTGAATCCTTGAAGCTTCCTTTGCTGGGGGAAGTTGGCTGCAAAATCATATGTTTTTATGCTATGTTAGACGCTCTTTACAGTTTAACATCAAAATAAAGATTGTAACGTACCACTCCAATGTGCCATTCATGACTTGTAAACTCTTTGAACGTATCAGCATCCATTTCCTGCAACGATAAGTTTATAACTCGTAATTCAACGCAATGCAACAAGTTGAATCCACAACCTTTAAAAGCTATAAAGGTCCAGATTCAAAATTAAAATGTTCAATTTTCATTTTGCTTAGCAATGGAACTTACAATCTGTAGATTGACTTTTGGAAAGAAAAAAAAAAAAAAACTTACAATGCTGTAGATTGGTGGTATTGATGACTCCCCTCTCGAATTTAACGTGGGCATAACTGAGAAACGAGGAGCGAGTTCTTGGGACCTAAAAATCCACCTACACCACGAAGAAAAGAAAACGGACAGTCTGATGTTGTCAAGGACCTATGCTTTGCTTAAGACGAACAAAATAATAAATGAAATCAATTGCATACCCAATGTACATGAAGATAAAGAATTGTGCCCACTCACGAACCAGCAACCGCATCCAATAACTTTCAATTGAATTATCCATGTTTATTAAAATCTGCAAAAAAACAAGCAAACTCAAATGTATCTTCAATGCTATCTCCAAAATCACATTTCAAGGCTCAGGTATATCCCGTATATGGAAATAGGCTTCTTACAGCCAGCTCTGATACAGCCACAATTTTCATTGCTCCTTGAAATTTCCTGAAGAAGATCAGAAATAACAGAATAATGTTACATAGCAATCGTTTTCGATCAGTTAATTAGCTCTTCAATTGAATTTCTATACGGGAAACTTTTTTAATGCAAGCTGTTTGGGAGGTTAATGGAGTCATACTTGAACATGGTATATTTTGTGTAAACTGCATCCCGCATGGCCTGGATATCTTCATCTTCAATGAGGCTCAATTGATCCCTCAGAACTACTAAGTTCTGAGATACATGGTGAAATATAATGTAGAACACAATCAAGTAGTTGAGAAGCAAGAGCACCTAAACGAATGGAGTGAAACAACGTTACAGTTTTTTTTTTGAGAATAAAACAACGTTACAGTTAAAGACTACCAAAAGCAGCGGAAATTCAACATTTAACTAGTGCACAACTAAACATTGTAACTAAAAGAAAACTCACAGGAAAGAAAGGTACAGAAGCTCTGTAACCGACAAGAGTCAAGTAGAAGACACACCCCTGTGTGGCCATAGTTCGGCGTTCAGACAACGAAAGACGATGGCATGTAATGCAGTATCCGTGGGCAATTAGAAAGAACGATACAAAAGTAGCAGTTTGAAACAGTACTCCAGTTATATACACCCCAAAAGACATCCACAACGAGCACACATTGGTATAAAAACATGAATACCTGTAAAAATTCATAACTAACATTTCAGAAAGTTGATGAACTACTCCACTTAATAGCAGAATTAATAATATTTACACTTGAACAACTGGCTTCTGTAAGGCCAAACATTGATATCATTGCATTTCAACAAAGAGACTGCTTTCGCCCTCCGTTTTTTCAAGAACACTACATAATCAGTTATTTACTACTATACTCCAAATAGAGATTTTTCAGTCAGGAGTCATGCAAATGGACTAAAGTAGCATTTTTTCCTGAACATTACAAAATGCTCCACGTTCACACACTAACGTAAACTCCTCTAATCTTCGGAAGAACCGGTTTTTCCTAATCATTTTAAGAAAATCACCTTCGCGAATCTATGCAACTATTGCTTAAAAAATCACTAAAAATGACCAAAACGTTTCGGTTTTTCATCACACCTATATAAATTGAAATGACATTGGAATTCGAAACTATTTTAAACATTGTGTCCTTCCTAAGTTTTCATTTTAATCTCAAAACATTACGAAACGTTCTTAAAATTCGAAAACTTGTTCGAAAAAATTCCTAAAGCTCTCATTTTCTTTCATGAATTCGAAACATATCGAAAAAACTGAAACTCAATCTATGTATGCAAATAAGATAATCTTGAAGAAATTTATGGAAGTGGAAAAGAGGGCAATACCAGAAAAGGAAAGACAAGGCAAGTTGCAAAGCTTTAATCCAGGGAACAGCAGCAAGAGTCCACTGCAACTTGTTTGGCTGCTCTAAGTCGAAGCCAATAATAATAATAATATAAATGAAAACAGAAAATACATGAATTAAAACAAGAAATTGATAGAAAAATGATGAGAATTAATTAACCTGAAATTGGCGGTTTTTGTGAGTGTTGAATGTCCAGGAAAGGGCGGAGAGGACCCAAATGAGCATGAAAGTGAAGTATAAAGGGGGGAGTGGCTTGTACGCGCCGTCGACAGTGTCAATATAGATGTCGTCCATTTTCATTCAATTCAATTCAATTCTAGAGAGAGAGACAGAGAGAGAAAATATATATTTTTGGTTCAGAGATGGACAGTGAGAAGTAGTTCAGGTTGGTTGCTCTGTTGCTGCGTGTTGTATTTATTATATATGTTCGGTTTGTGTGCAGCTCTGTAACTTACCATCACTTTCAACTTTCATCTAATTAAGGAAAAATAAAACAAAAATAGAGTAATTTTTTTAGGAGATGAAGAAATTCAAATTTT
>JAQRGC011538815.1:0-12604 GCA_028659135.1 Plantago lanceolata | reverse complement strand
GCGGATGGGCATGTTTGCTCACCTGTGTGCCAGCCAAGAATGAGAAACACACCTTCCGCATCAAGGGCTTCTAGTAATGCAACTCAAAGCCCACCCTCTCCACTACCATCTGATGATTCGCCTACTGTCAGATACGAGTCCTATTCAACTGAACTTCTGCAGATTATACATGAAGTTCGGAACGAAAACACTAAGTTGCAAGAGAAGATCCTGCATAGAGATGAAGTCATTTCACAATTTTCACTTGCCAACGCCAAACTGCTATCCGAAAATGCCGGGTTGAAGGAATCAAAATCGGTTGTTGAGGCAAAGTTTCGGATCCTCCTTGCGCTGGTTATTGTCTGCATTGCATTTGTTTACCTATTCTAAAGGAAACTAATTATTTTTGTAACTCCTGTTGTGACCCAGAAATTGTGGAGTAAGCCTAGCAGTCTAGTCCTTCATTTAAATATCGCCGGCTAATAGCAGA
The DNA here is from genome assembly GCA_028659135.1 of Plantago lanceolata. Taxonomy (NCBI): domain Eukaryota; kingdom Viridiplantae; phylum Streptophyta; class Magnoliopsida; order Lamiales; family Plantaginaceae; genus Plantago; species Plantago lanceolata. Next base: position 12,135 of record JAQRGC011538815.1, on the reverse strand, counting down.
ACTTGTGGATTCCTATGTCAGCTCGAGTTAGATTTCATTGCGATGTTTTACGCAGTATTTATGGTTGGTTGTTCACCTAATATTTTGTATAATGACTACATTTGGCCAGTTAAATTTTTGTAAAATCACAACAAACCAGAGTCCACTTTAAAAACCACAATGAAATGTGGGAACTTAAACAAGCTATACCGTATCGTAACCATTACATTGTTATGATTTTGGGTATTCGGAGTCTGTTAACATGATATTTTTTGGCAGTATCAATACGCATTATGCGATAAGTCGATTATATCAATAACTGGACTCAACCTAATTCGAAATATGACAGTATAATCGACTCAAGTGATCTGCCCGTCACATAATATTTAAACAATTAACAGTACACAGAAAAATAACATGGACATATCTGCAACGAATCCGTCGAACATCCCCTGCTAATTAGGTTCCAACAACATGGGCCGTTTTCTTACAAAATTAAATTCATAGCCTAATACGCTGCGATCAATATGTGCTATATGTTGGAACCATTCACATAACGGCAATGGTTCCACATATAGCTAACTCGGCGTTAAATCCATGTTTGTTGCAGTACAAAACAGGGTTCCCAAAACAAGCCAAAAGTCCGGGTGTCAGCTGTCCTAAGGATCGGCCCCACAAAGGATTCTGTTCACCATCCAACCGTAACGGATCGCTGGATAGCGTGACAGCACAAATGACTCACCACCTTCAAGTCTGTTGTCGTGAGCAAACTCCTTCCATCCACTGGTAAGCGCAGCCCAGTCCCAGTCAACACTACACACCACCTTCCACGTCTTCACCCCATCAAATGTGAAAACCATTTTGTTATCCCCTGCAGTCAAGTTTTGGAGGGCAAACATGGGCGAAATCGACTGCATCCAATAATTTATATGTCAAACCACATTAATATAAAAAATATGAACAAACCATTGTTTTCGCAGGGAATTTTGCTCACCAGGCTGTCAAAAGTGTACCCGACCTCCTTGGGGACTGTAATCCAGCAATTGTTGGCTGGGAGATCATATACTGGGAGAGCGGTGCCGACTTTAAAGATAGTGTTCACAAAGGGTGCCTTTCCATATGTAATATCCAAACCTGCAAAGCACAACAAATTAGCAAAATAGGTCTCAATTTTGCTCAACACAATCTGGGCTATTGAATGTGATTTTTTATCAATACCATCAGCCACATGTTCTTCACTTTCATGTTCTTCCAACAACTGATTCATTTCTTCTTCTGCAGGCCGACGTTTCTTCGCACTTCGACCTGAAAAAATCTCAAATTGCTTCAGATCACATCCCACATTTGCATACCTCCCATGAAACTTCAGAAAACCTTGCACCATTACCTTCATCACAAGTTGCAACGTCACATGATGCCACGCCATTTGATAATTTGGTACCTTTTGTGAGACCATTGAGCTCACCATCGGCAGCTGAAAAGGAACTAGTATCTTCAACGTTTTTCTGTCTCCAAGGGAATGGTAACCTGCTGTACTTCAGGCTAACCATTGGTCCTGGCAAGGTGGTATGTTTAGTTGAATGGGGTTGCTCATCATGTTCCTCAAAGTTTATCAAGCGCGGAGCGACTTGATCTGCTCGGCTGCTAGAACACCAACCTGTAAACCATCCCATACCAAGTCAGTTACTATATGCAACCAAACTACAGCTCATACACGGAACATAGTACATATAAAATAGTTACATATCTGTATCCCCACCTTTCCGTGGCTTCGAGTTAACACTACGAATGTTGTTTGGTTCAGTCCTCATTACTATCGTAGGGGATTTTGGAGAACCCACATTGGGTATAAACGAACCCGCTGTCGGGGTTTTCAGCTCAGCAGCTCCGTCCGTCAATTTGAATATGGCTCCTCTGCCTCCACTCACCTCATGCATCCCAAAGGCTGTTTCTGCCATTTGTTTTCCGTTCACAAAAGACAGGAACAATGGACTCCCCTTCCTATAGCTGAATAACACCATCTCATCCTCTTTCAAACTGTACTCCACCATTAACTCGTTCCAGCCTTCACACAGGTAGACTAGTCCATCAAGCTCTTTCAATGCTACCTCTCTGCTTTTGTCGTCTGGAGTCACAACAAGCACTCTGGATGGGATCTTCTCAAAGTGCTGCTGGACAGAGAGGAATGGAAGGTGCTATATACACAATAACATACAAGTTTATGTAATAAAGTTTGCCTCCTAAGATAACTCAACAAATATTAAAATCTTTCCAGTTCGATTTTAATAAAAAAAGCGGAAACGGAAAAAAAACTAGATGAACAGAGCAAGAATACTATACCAGCTGACGTTCTTGAGGGTTTGTAACAGTGCAGATGAACGACGAGAGCCCCCTGAGTGGATGCGGGAGTGGATGAGGGATTGCTGCAATCTCCATGGTTTACAGGCAAGAAAACTGGCGGCTCTTCACTGTTAGAGGGTTTTTTCTCCAACAACAGTACAAAGACATTCAAGTGACAATACCTTTTTATATACTAAACTATGGCTTGGTCCCACCTAACCCATCTTAATGTTGCACCTAAGTACGGTGACTAATAGAAGGTTATACCATCGATCTACAAGATACACAAATTATTCGACAGTCAATGCCGAGTATATCAATATTCGTTATTAGGAAAGTTTGCCCCAATTCGATAGAAATTATAAAATTCAGACACTCGGATCCCTTATGTTGCACCCCTTCAAGTGACAATACCTTTTTATATACTAAACTATTGCTTGGTCCCACATAACCCATCTAAATGTTGCACCTAAGTACGGTGATAGAAGGTTATACCGTTGATCTACAAGCTATACAAATTATTCGACGGTCAATACCGCGTATCACAATATTCATGTTTCAATACTTGTATAATAACTTGTTTATATACTATAGTATTGGTTCGTCCCACACCACCACCACCCGACATGTTGCACTTCAGTATGGTGACTTGTAAGAAAATATTTTCCTAATACGGGCTTCAATACCGAGTATCTCAGTATTCGTTATTAGGAAAGATTGCCCCAATTAGATATAGAAGTTGCAAAATTTGAATTACCACTCGGATCTGGTACATTCAATTCCATGTTTCAATACTTGTATAATAACTTGTTTATATACTATAGTATTGGTTGGTCCCACACCTCCACACCACCACCACCCGACATGTTGCACTTCAGTATTGTAACATTTTCCTATTTCGGGCTTTAAGTTACATAAATTGGGTTATCCCCGGTATGGTCAACTCCATGTTACAATAATTGTACAATGCCCTTCAAGTTACAATACCTTTTCATATACCGTTCAATAGTGTATCTACATACTCTCCCCAATTCAAGATATACGTTACATAAATCATATGAGCACTCGGATCCGATGTGTTCATCTCCATGTTACATCCACTTAAGACGATTACTCAATTTCTTAAGAAGAAGCTACAATTGTGTCATACATTACTAGTACATCATATTTAAACGATATAATTGAATATGATTCTAATATTCCGGTGTACAACAGTTTAGATAACATTATTAACTATATGGTGATTTGTATCATATCGTATTTTTTTATTTACACATCCTAACCGAAAATCAGTTGTACCTTGGTCCAGCTACTTATCTCAGTGTTGTACTTAACTATTTTATTGAACTTGGCTTGCTAGCAAGTTTTTCGGCGGCTACTCAAAATTTCAAACATAATTCATACTTCCTGTAGGTGGGACCCCAACTACAACAACAATACAAACCTCCTTCCCTTTCCCTATTCTACATCGACGAACAACACACTCATACATCCCCACATAAACCTCCTCCACTCGACAATGGCGTCGCCGGGCACGAAATTCATTTACATATCCGGATCTGACAGAGAGACGACTGTGGTACGTAATTCAATTCCTCTCGAACTCGTTAGGATCTTTTACACTAATTGCTTGAGGATCTTTTATCATTTTACTTGCTCATGGCGGATTATACTACTTTTCCAAAAAATATCTGCTCAATTTCTGGTTGTCTTCATAGTCATTTAGAATAGGTTCATATTATCTTGTTAATTAGCGGGGGTTAGGGTTTATTCAAATTTGTCTGGGTTAGTACCCCTTACAATTCACAAATTTTGCAGAGGATTCCTACTTTGTTGATGCAAAAGTGTTTTCCTATACCTCCTACAAGTGTTTGTTTGACTGCTATGGACGGTGTTCCATGGAGGATCTTTACGAAAACAGAGGGTAGTATTATCTCATTCGCCTCAGGGTGGGACGTTTTCCGGGAGCTGTATGTTTTTGGTTCAACTGACCTAGCTGAATTCACTTATGATTCAAATGGCGGTTTCAATGTTTGTGTGTTCGGCCACCACATGCTTCCCCGGAGTCTATCTGAAGTGGAAGAGCACCTTGGCATGACTGAGGTTGGCGATATGCCTTTTGCTGCACTGGTTGCAGATTACTCAACTATCAACCATTTAGTCAGCAGTGGCTTTGGATCAGCTATATCATTGGATGAATCTCCCGTACTCCAGTTAAGGCGCCGACGGCTATATAATGAAGGTTTACCCCCACTACCCCTTCTTGTTGATAGTTTCGCCTTAGTATTTCAAATTCAGCATTTAATATCTAACTGTGCTACAGCGGCAAAACTCCCGATCATAAAATCTTTGGGATATCCAGACAATCACCAAGATTTCCTGGAAACGAACCACGGTATTACTAAACTTCGGTCATCAGATTGATCACCGATGATTCGCCTAACTAGTACAGCTCACCTTATTGCACCGTACAGTTATTGCAGGCAATTCAGTATCTGATGAATCCGAATTGAGCTCCGGGTGGTCTTCAAATACAGATAACGACTCCCATCTTCTATGTATACGCCCAAACAACGGTACTGTTATTTGCAACTTCCCAAATGAATTTGAATCCTACTGCTGTATTAACTATACTCATTTACATCTTCCGTTTGTTTACAACTTTGTGAACAGAAACAATCAGGTCACCTCGCACAACCCGTCCCCGAGGATCACCCCACTGTTCCATAGATGTCATTCAAGCAGCACTAGCAAATGGTTTTCGACTGGTACTGTACTTTCGCCCACGTGATACACCCAAACTACACTTCTAATACATACTAATTCTGTGCCTTTTATGAACAGAAAATACCGTTAGAATTTGCTACAGTCCAGCTTGTTAAGGGTGCTAACAAGCGGTTTTTGAATGTGCTCAACGGGGAATGTTATGAGGTTGTTTGCCTGCTGAAGGGGAAACAAGCTCACCTTGTTTCCGGGTGGATGGAATTTGCTATAGCAAATCAGCTGGCAGCAGGCGACAGGTGTGTGTTCCAACAAAGCCTCGACAACCCATCGGTGTGGAATGTATCACTTTTTTGGGGAGCATAAGAACTGGTCTCATCCTAGCACATCTACTTTTGTTAGTTTATAGTAACTCAACATAGGTTGAGTAACTAATGAGTACGTTATGTCTGTACTGCAGTCCAGTTATGTTGTCGAATTACAAACTGTATGATTCTATTGGATACACTGCTGCTATTTTACAATGCGTTTTTACCTCTCACACGCTCTTTATTACGGGTCCCCTTTATTACTGTATTACACTACTGACATCATTAGCTCAAATTTTCTATAATGATGATCATGTAGGTCAGCGGATTATTTTTTACTAGAATGTGGCTGAACTGTAATGCAGCGCTTAGGGCTCCCGTTGTGTGTTAGTACAGCAGGCAGGTTGAGTCCGCCACTGGCTCGATTCTGACTTGTCATGCATCAAGTAACAGGTAGTTAGCAAATAACAAAATAACCACCACATTGGAATGCCTATCTGTTGGTTGGGACTGCTAGATGATAACTTCTTTAACAGTTGCTTACTTCGCATAAAATACAAAAGAGCCGAATATTGTTATAGTAGCTTACATCAATAAATGTGATTACAACCCCGCTAACAAACACTGAACCCAAAACAAAGGTGTAATTTGAGTGTATTAGATCATAGATCAAGTACATTTCTTGAGACTACACCCCATATATTACCAACTGCAATTTCATTCCAATTGTTCCCGACAAAACGAAATTCATCTGTCTGCCACATTACTCATTCAATCGTGTGGGGCTTACAAAAGCCTTCTATCATCCGGCACCTATAGTAAGACGCAGTGCTATCAGCATAGATTCCTCCATCGATCTTACCAATACTGCCAACACCAGACCTCTTCAATGCTTTCTCCATCTCATGGCACACAATTACACCCGAGTCTCTCGAGTGCTGTCGTTGCTGTGGGCATGTAACGCGATCAGCAGGCTGGAGTGGTTTCATCCCCCTGACTGGGTTAGTAAGTGGAGTGTTGCGTCCATTGGCAATCAGGGTTGCCTTCATAATTTCCTCGACTGTGTTCCTCTGTCAAATGCAACTAATGAGTCAAGCAAACAAAACAAATTTCCAGCAAAACTATACTTCTACTCTAGTTATCACTTTCATTCGTACCAGATTAAGACAACGCTTGAAATGTGGGTCTATTTCACCATTAGGCGGTATCTTTGAGTTATGAAACACCCACAACGCTGTTTTGACATTGTATTTTAGCATTGTCCAATGCTCACCGTCCCGGCGCAAGTCAGTCGCTGCACCTGGAGTGCTTACAGGCATGATAATTATTTCCTCCTTCATTGCCTCTCTAAACTGCTGGTAAATAAACTTCCTGGTTTCAGGCAAGCAATTACCCTTCTCCATTATGTCCTACACATTAGCAAGGTTAGCATATCGGCCTGTAATATTTAACCACTCTAGCACCCGTAATCATCAACTTACCCACAGCTTGCTGGTTATAACATAACTTGACCTAACCGGCTCTTTCGTGGCCAGAACACTTAGCAATAGCTCTCCCCAACAATCAATAACCTGTATTGTTCAATGCCGGACTATCTGTCAATACCAGGAAAAGAACTGAAAAAAAAAAACAAGAAAATTTACCTGACTTGGAACATCCTCATTATGCAGAACCCTCAACGCATCCTCTACTGTAACTTGTGCGTACAGTCCCTTCCCGCGCCATATGACCCTTCACATAACAAAGTATATCAGTCTCAACCACAGCACACTGGACTACAGTTCAGGGCACAAGGCAACAAATACTTTATAATGTCAAACTCATGTAACTGTATATCAAAAAAAGACTCAGGAAGCTTTATATAGCTGGAATTAAGATCGACATCCCTCACTGCAACTTTATATGCCTAGCCAAAAGTACAATATACAAATTGCTGGACTAAAGTACAAACATTCAACATATCAAAATATTCACTAACTTACGTGTCATTTGGTTGTTCGAATGCACACCGGATCCGCTCCATAACCGGGCCAATTGTCCTGCTTATCGTCGGGCACGAACGGTCCCACACAAACGTCCCGGGAATGACAATACTTCTGTGAGGTCCGCTAGTCAGCCGATACGCTGGCTGACACAACGGTGATATTGGTTTTGGCTTCCTACTCTCTTCTGCAGTTCTCCTTTTTACAGCACGAGCAGCCGTGCCTGGCTGCGGCAACTTAACCACTGCTGGCTCATGTCGGTCTGGTGTTCGGCCAATATGTCCACCTCCCATAGCGTTCGAAGTCACAAACATCATATCTCCCTCAGTCTGCAACACTTCCTTCGGTGCTTGTAGTTTGCCCGGCTCAGATATTAGCTGAACTTGACCCTGCATCTGCACCCTACTTCCAGGAACACACACTATTGCAGACACATTGTTTACATGACCACCACCTTTTTCGGCTTTTTGCTGAATTGTATCATTTGGCGTCCGAGCTGATAACTTCGCATCCAACCCATCTCCACTGATTGCTACACAATTACTAGTGCCACCTACTGTATCAGGTTTACCCTTTTCTCGGAGAACACGTATAATCTCGTCTTTCGCCATAACACTTTGCTTAAGTGCAACAATTGCTGCTTCCTTCTCATCAAGCTGCCTTTGCAACACCCCATTTGCCGATGCAAGATCCATTTTTATCTGGTTTTCTGGATCAGCCAGTATTTGGGTATCTGTTGGGTTGAGCATAGCCTCAAGCTCACGTGCTAGACCATCCCGTTCCGACAAAACCATGTTCCGTTTCCCATGCAACTCAACTATTTCAGCATCATTATCCATTGTTCTCCGCTGCAGCTCTTTCAATTGATTATCCAATAATCCTTCCTTTTCCTTCCACCCAGCTCGTACTGTTGCCATGCAATCCTTCAATTCCAGAAACTCTTCCACCTTTTCATCCCGTTCTTTCTGCACTGCTTCAAGCCTTTCCTTAAGTCCCTTCAAGTTCACATCCCGTTCTTCATTCATAGCCTCCCACTCTTCTTTCAGGGTCATTATCTCTACATTTATATCATTTACCCTCCTAATGTAATCCACTGTTGTGTCCTGCAAACCACGCCTCAAAATCTCCAACGCTACTTGCAACTCACCTGATTGTGTTTCCAGCAGGGTAAGGCATGCGGACCGATCCGACAGCCTCTTCTTTAAAACATCCTTATCTGCCATAACCCTCTCACATAGGATCCTGCTTTTTTCGAGTTCACCTTTCAGTTGTTCTACCTCTTCTGCCAATTTTGTATGTTCTACATCAACTAAGATAGGCTTCTCCACGTAGCCAGCTGATACAGACACCGAACCTGTCATGTACCCAGGGTTATCATTCAGCAAAGTGCTACAGAACTTGAGGGAGCATGATGGAGGTGTAATTGAGAGGCGCCTCCCAATAACACTCGCACCTTGGTGCAACACTGGGGTGTCATGGACAATCTCTGTCATGTCCTCTTCACACACCGGACGTGATCCATACGATCAAATGGGCGTGTCCAACAAATCCGGTACCCTGACTCTATCCCCCTCTGGTGTCTTATCGCCTAATTCCAGTGCATCTCCGTCCCCACAATCACTCAACAATTTTTTTCTCTTTCCAGTTCCACCCCCTAGCTCCAACTCTATTGATGCTTCATCGATTTCATCCCCTTGGGAACTCATATCACTACCTGACTCAGGCCCCTCAACAATTTCCTCAACTTCCTCAACTAATGTAGCACTGACCTCCACTGTTGCTATGGGTTGTGTATTGCCAAGCTCTTGCGACGGGTTCCGTTGTGTTTCCGCCCTAAGTTGTCTGAACTTAACTTTCTCATCCATATTAGGTAGCAGTGATTCTGCCACAACCTGCATTTAAATCAACTGTTGTTACACTACTACAAAAAAATATATAGTCTCTTGCTTCTTTTAATACACTACATAACTTACGAGATTTTCCCACTCCGAACTCATATCTGCACTCATTAGTTTCGCGTGTAGGGCTTGCATGTTCCAGCTAATATATCGTGGGAACATCCCACCTGGCCTCCTGTCAATCAGCCCTGTTCGCTCACACAAGAAATACTATGCACAACACATAAACACAATTAGCTAGTTTCAATCAGAACCATACACAAATATTGTATGTACAGGGTGTAGCAAGTTACCGGCAACAATATTGCACAACCAGAGAGCTTCATAGTAGTTGTCTTCGCCAATTGCTCGACCAAGTGATCCACGATAAGGGTCCCCCAATCGAACCGACACATGTCCTCAAATTCCTCCAGGTATTCGCATACGCTCCATGCAACAGTTGTGTTCCCATTTGGCATGAAAATAGCAGCCAGAAGATACAGATGCATTGTCCTTGCAACGTCCTCTGCATTCTCAGGTCCATCCAGGCTACACAAGCGTTCTAGTGTCCTGTATATGTACGCTTTATTCAGCTGCACTACGGCTCTCCCCCCACGTCCACCAAATCTAGCATCTCGAAAGCATCGCCTCATCCATGGTGTCACCAAATAATCATTTCCCTGTAACAGAATCTGAGAGGTTCCATCCACAATTCCAAACGTTAGAACCGCGTCCCTCTTCTTTAGCTTGATTGGCTCAGTCCCACTTCCCAACCGGAATCGAAGATCCACATGATCAAATCGGCGAATGATCGCCCGGATATCATCTTCATACTTCTTGGTTATAACAACAAGTGTTTCAGCATCCTCTCTTAACAAAGACTCGATGAAGAACCAGAAAGGAGTACACTTCAATGCTGCTAGGTGGAGTGGGGTAAGCTCGAGCTTAGCTACCTCTCTGACTGTAGTTGGCATGTTACTCCTATAGAAGCAGTCTCTCGGTTTCACAACAATGTTTGCTACAAAAAACACAAAAAACAAACCCCGGGAGATATTTACTTAAATTGCAAATATATTAACTCCCACTTCAAATAATGTGATTCAGGACTTACCAAAACGGTCCACATTAGTCTTGAAAGGTGTTTTCTTAGCAGGTATGGCTGAATCCAGGAGAGAAGGAAAAATCAGATCATTTTCCTATAATCTAACCCTTTCGTAATACAAAACATTAGACTAGAACTTACGCTCATCGCCTATTGCCCAGTCGCCTTCATCATCCGCCCTTAAGGTTGGGTGGAATCTCTTCTTAAATCCTGCAACCATAAATTTTTCTATGGTCTTTAAATGCCGACAAGTTCGATGCACAAACAATTATGTCATCCCACAATTATAGTTACCTTCAGCCGCAACAACTGCCTCCTCATGAATTGCCTTTTCACTAAGAACAGTTTTGGTTCTACGGCTTTTCTTCATCTTTACTTGCTTAACTGGACACGAGGAAAAAACAAAGGAAAACTCATTAACATCCACGTTTAAAGCAAATCGGCTAAACATTATCTAGTACAAAATAAAATAACCTGATGCTGGGCTACAGTCCGAGTCGAACAACTTCTTCACTGTGTCATCCCACTTATGCCGGCTTGTTCGTTTCCTCTTAGACGACCCCCATCCCGTGCTTGGCTCATTCGGATTTTGCAACCCCGGCCAGTACTTGCGAGTTCCTTCAGTCTCACCTGGAAAACGTCCTTACCGCAAGCTATTAAATTTACACCCTATAACTGTACTAAAGAACAGCTACTACTAATTTCTAAATTCAACTACTTATTGATGCACTAAGGCACGGAATGGAGGAAACATATAAGTCACAGGCTCCACTCGATATGAACTTTAATATACTTCTCGCTGTACTACAGTGCAAGTTGCACTATACTTTAGTCCAGCCTTTAATACTCTATAAAAGCCATGCCATATGAACTGCACTTATTGCTTATCATTGTCTATAGGAAATCCAGCATTTATTTTGCAGTTTCTTCATTTATTACTTATCATTGTCTATCTAAATATAAACTGCATACAATTAAGGCATAAAAAAAACAACAATATTGTCACCTTTTCATTAATACACATGCTGGAAACGGAAAAAGGAAAGAAAAAAAAAATCTACTTTGAAGGCACTTACCACTTGAATTCCCGGCCACCACAGCACCGGACTTTTCCTTGACCTCTTTACCTTTTCTAGCCTTTTTTAAAGCCCTCTGCTGGTCTAATGCAACTGCAAGGACTGTATCCTCCGAGTAACAGTCACTCGTCGACCTCCTCTTCTTAAATCTCTTCTGTTTTCGAAGTCGACCTGTCAAAAAACAAAGATACCGTATTTAATTCTCAAAATTAGGGTATCCAAGTCTCACACATACAACTACTATTAATAAAACAACAAGACTAACCTTTCGCCTTCACTTTCTTCATGCTCCATCGCCGGAGCTCACGGCCGCTTCCCATTCTTTCCTGTTTTGCAATCTAGGGTTTTTCAGGCGCAGCAAAGGTTTGCCCCACATGTGGTTTGAAATAAGGAGACAGAAGAAGATTTTGCCTTTTGGGTAGGAAACTACATCGTATCTTCCAAGACCCACGTGGGGTTACATCATGAACAGTGACGGTTGCTTTCTCACTCTCTCAAGGGCACTACATACAGGCGCGTGCACACAACTAATCAACGCTTAAACAACTAATCAAAGGGCATATGTGACTTTTCACGCAGGAAAAAAGTCAAACATAGCTGTGTTGCTGAAAAGTTCCGAAATGGATTTTTACACCCAACGTGGTACCGGCCAGTACCCTTCCCCCAAAACAATGCCTCCACGTGCACATGCTGAAGCCCCCAAATAAAGCCATCAAATGCACAACTCACAAATTTCCAGTGAGTAACCCC
>JAQRGC011538687.1:0-11212 GCA_028659135.1 Plantago lanceolata | reverse complement strand
ACTTGGGATTATAAATCCATCTATAGTGAATGGCATTTTAAATCCGAAATAACTAATAAAGTTGAACTATAGTAGGAATACAGATTTCAAATGAGCATTTGAAACCATTTCACTTAATTACTTCATATCTTGCGTTTCTTAGTCATCATTCCTTTACCTTATTGCATGTGCATAATACCATGCTAAATTAATGCCTGTGGTACACTCTGCTTATGGTACGGATGGGCATCTTTGGGAATGTACCTTGTATCCTACATTCATTCTTTGATCTGGCTCCATAACTTCCTCTCAAGATGAATGGACTGTTCTTTGACCAACTCTATAAAATATCGCATACTACACCTTGTATACTCTTGGGTCATGGCCTGGTGTTGTTTTATATTGATATTTCAGCGAGTTGATTTATCTTCTATGTGCTTAAACCAGTCACTGTTTGATTGTTAATACAAGCTATTGTTTCAACTGCAGGAAAAATCGATTATATTTTCCCTTTCACAAGCTGCATATGGTGCTTCTATATTTATAGGTTATTGGGGCTACTTCCTTTTATTCCGTGTATATAGAACTTCTGTTCTATTTCCTTTCAGGTATCCTCCTTCCTTATTGTATTGTTTTCATCTTTAGCTAGAATGTGTTGAAACGACCCTTTAGGCCTATATGAAAATGATGAATCCTATTAATACTCTCTCCCTTGTGCTTTTTGCATATGGAACTTCTGTTCTTTCTCCTTCCTGTCAATCTTGATTTTGGATTACTTGCTGCCTTTTAATTAAATTTCTTAATCTACCTACCTAAAAATGAAAAAAGTGTTCCAGTTGAATTTTGATGTAAAACATCCAAAATGAGCTGAGGTTGGAAATCATTGCTGAGCCAGTTGTCAAATTAATACCATATTAATTATTATTGTCTATTTGTCGAAGAACGATAATTTCAATCTTCTTGATATCTTCTTTTTGTTGGTATACCCTTTGTTTATACATCCATAAAATAAGTACTCTTCTATGATTTTATTTCCATGGAAATGTTGCCCTCCTTGCCAATACTGAACTTGCTCGTATATGTATTTAGTCTATGAAGTATGAAGGAATTGAATACATTGTCAAGAAAAACATATTTCATGCCAAAGTTCCTTTCACTTCTGATACTTCAAAAAAATCGAAATCTTAGATTTTTGAAGCATTTTATACTCCCTTGTGTTTTTTTGTTTCCAATGTTGCAGAACCTTAACTTTTAACTTCATAGTTGAGCCGGTGTTTATACCAAAATTAGTCAGTAATTTAAGTTCTCACTCTAAAGTCTAAACTGCTAATGATGTTGCAGAATAGGGAGTATGATGACCTATGACTGGCCGCTGGCTAACTTGTGTATGGTGTTTACTTTTCAATCCTTCCGGAAGTTAATTCTTCAGGAGGGCGAAAAGTTGGTTCTGGTATGGTGGGATACACCTTACAATGTAGCAGTATATGGACTTGTCGATAAACTTGGTATGTAGTCGTTCATGAACACTTTTCTTGTGAATAAAATATCTTGCATAGATGGAATCTTTTATTGCAAATAAAGCATATGAAATTTTGAGCTCTATTTGATTCATTATTAATCATAATATAAACACTATATATTGATGTTTCAGGGAGCTTAGTTGTGAGACTGATTTTTCTTCCGTTTGAAGAAAGTTCATATGCCACATTTGCCAGGTCGGCATCAGGTTTACTTCTTTTCTTTTTCATGATTCTGTTGTATGGCATAGCATATTTGTATTTCTTTTCAATCTGATCCTTCATGGTTTGGTCTAATGTCGATTTATTGTAGATTTCTTGATAATCAGTCATTAATATTATTTGTAGAGACTGAATTCAATGGTTGAATATGGAAGGTGGGGTTTGTTTCTGATTCCTGATGTTGATGTATCCCAAAATCCCATGTTGTGCAGGCCTGTCCTGCATTTTATTATTGTCACTCGCCCACAAAATGTTTACACTCAAGAAATTTTGGAATTTATGAATTTTGCTCCATTACACTTCTTCATTCATACATTCAGAAGATAATACATCTAGGTTTGATACCCTTTCTCATATTCCTGAAGGAAATATCAGTTTGGTTCCAGTATTTTCCACCTATCATGGATGAGCAGTTTAGAATGAAGCATCCATATTGTTATTGTTAAGCTATTTAAATATTCTTCATCACAATTCTCATCTTCTCGACCAATTTATGGTCAGTCTTAAGTTTAGTTGTCTGCTTTAGAAATTTTAGGACGAGTTAGTTTTTGTGAATGGTCTAATCAAGGGCAGCATGGCCCTTTGGTGTATAGTCATAATAGATGGGTATGAGGTACAACGTGATTTGATGGATCTACTGAGATTCAAGCATTACCCTTTCAACATCAGAAATAGGCCATCTTGAATGAAAACTAAAACATATTAATGCTTACTAACACTGCAGCAGATGTACATGCCTGCTGCCTATATTTGTTGATTATTGTTGAATTGGTTGTAAAAACACAAATTGCTGGCGAGGCTTGCGCATGTCAAATCTTATCGTGCGAATTAATATGCATATGAGTACAGCATGCATTGTGATAGGAGTTGGTAAAGCTGGGGCCAATGTTTGAAGCACCATGCTTAAGCACTTGAACCATAGTCAATTATGAAGGACCCTGATAATGTACTCTGTCAGTCTGTCATTAGTTAAGCCCTAATGCCCTATTATAAATTTGATAAATGTGAGAAATACTATCATTATGTCTTCTGAAATACAAAGTTTTCTTATATGGAATTATGGATCTAGTGAGGTCATAATTATCTACTGCCGTAATGTAAATTTGTAAAATATATCCTTACATAATAGTCTCATTACTTTTATGTCCTCACAGGAAATGACAGAGAGAAACAGAAGAATCTTGGAAGGAGTCTCACGCATGCTATGAAGCTTGTTTTGCTAATAGGTACTTGCTTTTTCACAGGCTGTCTTGGAGAATTTCATTTATTTATCCCTTATGTGGTGTACAGCTGACACCGTGTGGGGAAAATTGTTAGTCTTAGTTAATATTAATGTGTATAGCATGTTAATCTGGAAACTAATTTCAATTCGATAAGGCTGGTGAGCATCCGAGATGATAATTTACAACACAAAATGAGTTTGAATATAATGGAATATGTTGCTGCTGTTTGATAATATGGTAGATCTTTGTGACTCCGGCTGTTGAATAAAGCTCTGAAAGCTATTAAAGTCACCTCTCAATGATAGGGACCCCTCAATGATATGATGCAAGTCAAGGGATACTGTACCTCACAAGTTCTTACTATTGGACACCTAATCAATGTAATCAATTGCTGCTATAGGCATTAGTGCTGCCTCTGGCAGTAGTCCAAGATGATAACAGTTTAGGCTATTGATAATGAACTCAAAGACATTCAAGCATTGTGAAACCTGACAATCGAATTAGATTGATTACCTTATGAAATGTCATGTACCATGATGAATGATCTGAACTGAAGCCTCAATTGGAATCTTAGTTTCCAATGTAAATTAGTAAGAATGCTGGAATAGTACACTCAACACCGGCTGCAAATGCATTATTAGAGATTAAGTGCTAATGGTAAATTTTCCTGATCTCTTAAACTGAACACATATTTTATCGTTCTTGGAACTGACAATGGCTACAACCTTAAGCACTTTGTATAAGAGATGTAGCTTGTCTCTCAACGAGTGAACTAGGGAAGCTAGTTTGCTGTGCAGATTATGTTTTGTTACTAAAGATAAATTTTAGAAATAATTTGATGTGTGATTATGTTCATCATTTAATTATACTATTAAGCATTTTTTACATGAACAGTGTGTTCTCTTCCATGTCTAAGAATTTCTTTCTTTATTTATCAGGTCTTGTTGTTTTCGCATTTGGTCCAAGCTATTCTTACTCTCTTGTCAGAATATTATACGGTCGCAAATGGAGTGATGGAGAAGCTTCAACGGCACTCAAATATTATTGTCTTTATGTGGTGGTTTTGGCCATGAATGGTAAATTACTAATAAATGCTGTTGTTGTGACACATAGGTTTGTCCTATGTATTTAAACTTCTCTTTTTTTGCTTGATTATGACAATTAGACATTATGAAAGCATGTTGAATTGACAACTGACTGCTGGATTTTGCAACTGAATCAAAGTCTTGCGCCATGTGGTTATTTCACTGCAACGTAATTATGTACTTTCTTGTTTTCTCAGGGACATCTGAAGCATTTTTGCATGCGGTTGCAAATGAGAATCAGCTTAAACGTTCCAATGATTCATTGCTTCTTTTCTCGGGGATTTATGTTGTCTTGAATATCATACTCATACAAACAGCAGGCGCTGTTGGATTGATATTAGCAAATTCTTTAAGTATCCTTTATCCTCTTTGCTATTGTGCGACTGAATTTGCTCTTTTGTTATGATTGATTTATCATCTACTGCCTTCACTGAAAATTGTGATTATACTGGATTCATAGTTGCATTTACGGCTCTATTCTTTTAAATCATGTGTTTAGCGGATATGTGTGTTTGAAAATGTGATTTTATGACAATTAGTGCAACAACTTTTTGAGTCAGTTGGACTAAGCATGTTTTGAGCTAGTTATGTGTAAAATCTTGGATTTTGAAAACCTCAAAACTAATCTATATTGTCCTCTGAGGTCGGAATAATTTCAAAATTTTAATAGTGACTTGCATTTGTGTAGATAATGGAGGTGTGATAGGCATTTATATGCAATCTTTTAACACTGATTTCCGAGACAACTGTTTATTTGGTGTGTACACATTCTCTTTCTACCTCATGTTTAACAAATTATTGTGTCAACTGCCAAACCTTAAAAGTTTACCTACAATGTTTGTTGTGTTATTGCTCTTCACAAATTAAAAGGTGCATCTTTATGGCACAATTCATTTGAATGTTATATTTTTTATGAGACATTTGCGAATGCTAAGAATAATATATTAGTGGATTGTCCATCATATCTGCTTCACGTTTAGCTAGATGAAGGATTTCTCAAAGTTATGTTTGTTTTTTATGCCTGAAGCTGCCAGCTTATTTCTTCCTACTTGCTATACTTTCTTTGCCACCTTGACTGCAATCAAGACATGCTTTTCCGGATTATTTACTCAGCAGTCTTTATCAGAGAATATTTTAAGGTACAGTATATGTCTGTTTAATATACCCTTTCTTGCTTTCACGGTTCCAATCGGACGGTGAGTCATTGGGTTTGATGGATCGACTATCCTTGTTCAGGGGTCTTCTGCCTTTTCCTTTCGTGGTTGCTTGCCCAGGGGCTATGAATTTTTACTAGTTTCAGGGGTGGCCACCTTCATCCTTGAGAGACTATACCTGAACCATGATAATTTCTGGGCTACCTTTTTTGGTCACTTCTCTTTTGGTGTTGCTTGTTTCAGTGTTGCAGCTTTTGTGATGTGAGTATAATTTTCTTAAAATTACTTGTATTATACAGTATAACAGTAATCGTTCCTCAATCTGCTTCCTTTTGTTTACTGCTGTAGCAACGCCTTGTCATTTCTGAACTGTAAATTTTTTCTTTGATGTTTGCATACTAAATATATGTTTTATTTCTTCACCAGCTACCAGAAGGAGAAGCCTTTCTTTAGGAAACTCATACGGGGCAGGGAGCATACTGATTGAGGCTGTCAATCCTCGACTCTTTGAAGGTTAGATGTCCATTAATTCTTATCCTTTTACTCCCTCTGTCCCACTAATATGTGTCATTTTGGATATCCCATTAGAAATGTGCATTTCAAAACGTTCCATTTTTGGAAATAATATAAAAAGACCCTCATAATTCATAAACCAAACATATTTTACAACTTTGCAACACATTTTCTTTCTTTTCTTTAGGTGGTGTAGTCGGAGTATCTTCGACCTGCAGTTGCTAACATCTAACATCATTTCTGAGCCATAATCATCATCCGGCAGTCTGTCCTGCAGAAACTATAGGAGCTAGTACAAAGCCTGAACAAACTACGTATACACAACTCTGCTTAATCTAGTGAGAAGCTTTGTCTTTTTGGCGTAATAGACATGGTCTGGGTGAAATTTCCTTCGAGTCAGGATCCACATCTGGCCCTGTAATTTTTTGTTAATTTTCTTTGATCGGATACACCGTATACGCCTCCCTTATGTAGCTGTAGTCCTGTACCAAGACTTGGCTGCTTTTGTTCTTTTGAAAAAGAGTTTGGCCTAATTGTCTAGAACATGCAAAAACAAGAAAACAATTCCTGCTATAGATGTAACTGCCGAATCTATTCGTTGATTGTAAGATGTGAACAAGAATAGGGTACTCTAGAAGTTGCCTGTAACTGTAACTTTAAGCCCCTTTTCATTTTATAAGTATGTACTTTGAAATTGAAAGAGAAGTATTTGCTTCTCTTTATATGTACTTTGAAAAAGTTAATTCGATTCTTTGATTGTATTATGAGCAAGGATGATTCTTGTCTCATGTAGAAAGCGAATCAAGTAATCAACAGCGTACCATATTATCTCTATAAATCACATGATTCAATCCAGATTACATCAAGACATAGTTCCTAAATCAGTTCTCCTGGGCTACTATGTCACAAACAGTAGACACTGTTCTAAGATCCTTTATGGAGACGGCAAAAAATTATCTAGCAATTGATAACAAGATATGTCTAGCAGCCTTAACATCTCTGTTTGCTGCTGTTCTGTACTATCTCATTCCTACGATCTTCCCATCCAAGACGAACAAAACCAAGAGACAGCTTTCGAGGAAAGCAGAGGTCGAGCACCCTGTTAAGGCTGTTGGGTTGGCAGCCTGGGACGAGTCGGGAGTGCTCACTCCGTTCAAGTTCTCAAGACGAGCCACAGGCCAGTATGACGTGCAGTTCAAAGTCTTGTACTGTGGCATTTGCCATTCAGATCTTCACTTCGTAAAAAATGACTTGCGCTTCACTACTTACCCAGTAGTCCCTGGGCATGAGATCGTTGGGGTGGTGACCGAGGTCGGGTCCAGGGTTAAAAAGGTTAGAGTTGGAGACAAAGTCGGCGTTGGTTGCATGGTCGGGTCATGCAGAGAATGCGTTCAGTGTGTCAATGATGTCGAGAATTATTGCCCTAAAGTGGTAAGCAACATTGTCTTTTGTTCTGCTTCTTATTTTACTTTTGAGATCAAAGCCTGTCATTGGATCTAAATATCAATGTCGGAATATGTTTCGTGTTCTTGAAAGGGGAATGAAAAATTTTATACAGGAGAAATTATTTCAAATGTTCTGAAAAGTTTCAAAATCCGTGTTGATTTCATCTCAATGAGCTGTTAAACTGAAAAGTACATAATTTCTGTATTTTCCTGAGTAGTCCTGCTGAAATTTAAACCATGGTGTGTGTACCATAACATGTTAATATTCTCTTCATAGGTGTTCACTTACAACAGTGTTAACACCGATGGCACGATCACTTATGGAGGCTACTCTGACATCATGGTTGCGAACGAGCACTTCATCATTCGTTGGCCAGAGAAATTACCTCTTGACATCGGTGCCCCCCTGCTCTGCGCAGGTGTAACAACTTATAGTGCAATGAGATATTATGGGCTCGATGAACCAGGTCTTCACATTGGTATCGTTGGCTTAGGAGGTTTGGGCCATGTTGCAGTTAAATTTGCCAAGGCTTTAGGCATGAAAGTTACAGTGATCAGCACCTCGGCTAACAAAAAAGCAGAAGCCATCCAAAAGTTTGGTGCAGACTCATTCATAGTGAGCCGTACGCCAAAGGAGATGGAAGCTGCAGCTGGTAGTCTAGATGGGATACTTGACACTGTATCTCAAGCTCATCCCATCCAGCCACTCCTAAGCCTGTTGAAGCCACACGGGAAACTTGTGATGGTCGGAGTGACTGAGAAGTCACTTGAGCTACCAGTTTTCCCAATGATAGCAGCACGAAAGATGGTAGGGGGGAGCATGATTGGAGGGTTGAAGGAGACACAGGAGATGTTAGATTTCGCTGCACAGCATAATATATTACCGGAGGTGGAGATTGTTTCCATGGATTATGTGAATAAGGCTATGGAACGCCTGGCGAAAGGTGATGTGAAGTACCGATTTGTGATTGATGTTGCAAGAACCTTGCAAGTCTGATTGAGCTTGGCCAAGAGCCCAAGATTGTCTATTTATTGTTTGTTCTGCATGTGTCTGTATACTGTAAGTCTGTAACCATATCTTTATCATTAAAGTTTGTTTGAATTCCGAGTACCTGTGTTTGTTTGTAATGAAATAAGCATGTAATGATATCATTGTGTTTGATTATTTATGACGGTTTGTAATGGAACAGTCTGCGTAAAACGTTTTTTTTTTTCTTTTTCGGAATGATTTATCTAAATAACCTGTAGATTGTCCTCCCCTTTTACGTGTAGCCTGTTTGTATTTATCTAAATAACCTGCAAAATCAGTATCAGGATCATATACATGTATAATTGACAGCATAGATTGTAAAATCTTTTGAGTCACTGGACAGGAACAAAGGATATGTTCTCGAGTTTCAGGAGCAGCCTGACACAGAGAGCAAAGGTCATCAGTAACTAAGTCCCATTTGATTAGTATCAGTATGCGTAAATCTTATTAAAGCGAGTATTCTATACGGTACTTGCAATTGCAAAACTGTGTTGAATTCAGTCTTTCGATCCCTGGCATTTGTCTTAAGCTCTGATACCATGACATAACTCCATTTCATCTATAACGACAGCTTGAACTCGTAGAGATTTGTGAAACTGCTCCGTTTATAAGTATTCACGAACAACTGACACGTTTGATAAGTATACTGTTTTAAATTGTGTGTTTTTCAAGAGTTCTCGTAGTCTGTACTAAGTTTTGTGACTGCTGTGGATGTTAGTACATGTTGCAAGGAACTTACTTGCTATGTTTTATCATTTAGGTGAGTAACCATTGTTATGAGCTCCATTTGAACATGTTATGACTGGGCTGTGTTACATTGCCTTAACATGAAAATATTGAGCAGAACTCAGAAGAGTGAATGGAAGAATAAAAAGGAAATTTAATATGAATTAGAGTGAAGTTCCAACCAACTGTTTATGAAAATTGATCATAATTATGAACATGTTACAGTAACTCTCTGTACATCTTATTACAAGAAAATACTAACAACTAGTCTGTTGTTCTTTGTTGGTTATCATATCCGGTTGTTCCTGTTCTCATCATATTCGCAAACTCTTGGTAATTTATTCTTCCATCCTGTGAAACAAGCAGACAATGATATGATCAAAAGCTTCACCAGCAGAATTTGAGGAACTATGACTTGTAATATGGTGTTCTTATAATTCGCTGGAGTATCAACGGTACTTAAAATCGAAAATCTTTTTAGTGTGAAAACAGAAGAACAGTTTACATACCTTGTCAGTGTCTACATCATTCAGAATTTCATCAATTGTAGCTTCATCTCCCATGCCATATTGTGTCATAGCCTGTCTTAGCTCATCCCTTGTTATAAATCTGTCAGACCAAATCAAAATATTACATTTCAGCAATCACACTCATTTCAACAAGCATAATAAGCCTGGCCACGGAATGGTACCCTATTGTTAATGAGTCGAGTAAAATAGTACTTACCCGTTATTATCCTTGTCAAAATACTGAAACGCCTTGTGCAGATGCTCATCTGTCTCAAGTCTATGCCGGTGCATGGTTGCAGTTATAAACTCGATGTAGTCTATGGTTCCACTGTTGTCTACGTCTGCCTGGAGACGGAAAATGAACGTTTTTATCAGGGATCTAAAACATTTCACTCCAGCAACAACAAGTTCTCAGAATGTAGATCAATGTACAAACTGAAACAGGAAGTGACAGAAAGAACAGATTCTTACAGCTTCCATCAGTTGTTTAATTTCCGACTCACTAAGCTTAGATCCAAGCTTCGATAAGCCTGTCCTGAGCTCATCATATGTGATACTACCACTTCCATCAGTGTCCATATTGTTGAACATTTGCCTCAATCCCTTTATGTCCTCTTCCGAAAGGTTTTCAGCAATAACCTTCACAGAATCCAAATGTCAAGAACAATACGCTTCGCCAAGTTCTTAACTTGTGATGTAAACTAGTGATTTATGATAACATACCTTGAGAGCAAGCTTCTTCATCTTGTTCATTGCCCTGAACTGCTTCAGCCTGATAAGCACCGCACTGTGAATAGGTGTGTCTGTTGCTTCACCATCTTCCTTGAGCCATGGATGTTCTGATTGACAAACAATGCATGATTAACCAGATTACAAGAGTTTATTTCAAGTTGTAACTAAACAATCCTAGTTACCAAGGGCTTCAGCAGCAGTAATTCTCATTTTCGGATCAATGGTTAGCATTTTCTGGATGAGATCCTTAGCTCCACTTGATATGGTAGGCCATGGAGAGGATTGAAGATCCAAATATCCATCCAAAATCGCTTCAAAAATGCCTTTCTCCGTCTCTGATCATATGAAACAAATATCCAGTACATCATCAAATCTTTTCAACCTCAACGAAGCATTTGGTAACTTCTAAACACAGAATGCATACGCGTAAAGTAGCATACCAGCCCAGAAAGGAGGAAATCCACTCAGAAGTATGTACAATATGACACCGGCACTCCACACGTCTATCTCCTTCCCATAACGTCTTCGCAGAACTTCTGGAGCTACATAATATGCACTGCCGACGATCTCTTTATAAACTTTTCCTGGAAAACATTTTTTTTGTTTTCAGGTAAACAACATAGTAAGCATTAAAGAAGTAATGGAGATGCCATTTCCACCATGTAGGTTGCCTAATAATTATTACTATTTATTAAGGTCATATTTCTTGGAGATGATGTAAATTTGGTGCATGTTTAAGGCTAGCTGCTGGATACAATTCTAAATTTGGAGGCAATGCAATCGAACTCTACTGAGTAACTTGAGTAAAACTGTAATTTCGGTTGCATAAGCCTTTTGAAGAGTATTTTAAACTTTCTTAAATATAGTCAAAGTTGAATGTTAATTTAAAGCGGGCGAGAGGGCTCTCTTAAATTAGAGGCAAACAATCCGTATAGAGGCCGTGAATCTGTGATTATGCAGTCTCACTATTCATTTTTTATAACCAGGGTCGTGACTCATCCTCTCTTCCATATTTAATAAATATAATGTTTTATTTTTAATATTTTATTAGTAAGTCTCATAAGGGACGCCTCTTAT
>JAQRGC011538499.1:0-14195 GCA_028659135.1 Plantago lanceolata | reverse complement strand
ATTAGTGTTCTCAATTTGTTATGAAGTAAAAAGTTAAGAGGAAAGAAAACCGAAAGGAAAAGTGAGATAATATAAAGTTTCAATCTAAGTATTTTGGAATTCAAAAAGAGACCTAGGTGAGATTCGTCGAATTGGTCTATAGTAAGTTGTAGATTTTGTGGCATAAAATTAAACACATCACTTAAAAAATGAATATGAATTAATTTTAAATAAATACTTTTATTCGCATGGCTCGTTTTGAACGAATATTTTTTGTCCCGTTTTTACTCCATATTACCCGGAAATCGTCATCCGATGGAGCTTTGCATATTCTCCAGAAATCGTCATCTGATGCAGCGAATGGACTTTCATTGTTTTCCTTAGTAGCTTTCCACATACGGCGTCACTTGTCGGGTTCATGGATATGGGCTGACACACTATCCATCTATTTGACATGATATTGTCCACTTTAAGCCCAAGACGCGATCTAATTGGTTTTGTTCTTGATATGATTTCAAAAGGCATCATACCATGGTTGCATAAACGCTAAATAAAGAGCACGAATCCACCCAGATTAATACATAGATAAATTTAATTTGGCATGGTTTGAGATTTAAAATCTAAATAATACTCCATCGATCACGGACATGAAGTCATCTAACACTAAGCACTAGGCCAAGAGAACACCGATGGAAGCTGCTGTCGATCCCATGCATGTGTCGCCATCCAAGTTGTGGCCTCCTACTGTTACTATTCTCTCGGTAACACAGTGAATTTACACGGTTATCTCCCCTATTGCCAGGTATGTTACACGATTATCTTCCCTATCTTAAGGTAAATTACTAGCCTATAATTAAGGCTCGTGGTTTTGAGAGAACGACTCTCGACTCTTTTCATAATATAATAAAATAATGAATATCTTTACAATGCTTAAATAAGAAAATTAACGGGTTAAGCGCAACTAAAGAAATTCTCTAGAAAGAGTAAACCTTGACCTATTTTCGACTCCTACTTGCGTAACTTAAAGACGATAAATAACAAGTAAATAAAAGTAAATAAAGATATCTGGAAGTCTTGAACTCCAAATATTCATCCTTAAAGTTACTTATATACCACATCATATCATTTAGTGTCTCCGACTTATATAATACCGCCACGTATTGACTTCGTTAGGACTCGAAACCGTGCACCGCTTTCTTCCTAGCTCCAACAGATAGAAATCCAACTCTTTCAAAAGCGTGTGGCCGGTTTCAACTTATTTGAGAAGACCATTCGAGTGAAAAATTAACATGATGCAGGCCAGGTTTGTCTCCAAGGAAATTCAAACCTAGCTAGACTTGAGCATAAAACTCTAATATCATAAATGGAATTCAGCTCTTCCAATAGCGTGAAGCGTTGGAGAGGTGCATAATCTAATGATTTGTATTTTTTTTTTTTTGAAGCAGCTAAAATAAATTATCATTAAACGAAGCATAAGACATGCTTAAAGTCATTACAATAATAACCACAAGGAAATCAACAAAATCGAATAGTGGCTTGACAAACGGTTCCAAGAAGATCCGAGGGCCAACGTTCACCCCAAGCCTCCTCTTGCAAACCGAGTGAACTCGACGATGTTACTCGCCACCTTGGACAAACCCGCGCTGAACCGGACATAATTGGACTCTTAACACCAGGCCATGCGGACGGCCCACGAAGAGAAACCCACCCATACCAAAAACGGCGGCCCAAGAAGAATAGCTATCAGCTGACCCAACAAGCAAAATTAATAGCCCTTTATACAAAAGCCAAACAAATGACCTGTCTGTTCCAACAAATCACCAAACTGCCATCCCCTCAAAATTCACTTAAAACCCAAAGTAAAGTACTGGGGCTCCCCTCTGTTTTCAGAAACAGAGTAACCACTAGGAAATGGAACAGAGTACTTACTACTCCAATTTATCCATGCCGCCTAGATACAGAGTATTACCAAACAACCCAACAATTTTATGGACAAGCGAATAAACTCAACGCACTACACGTCAATAAACGAAAAACACCGCCCACACCTTAAACGTCTCAAGTGATCTCGCTCCTACACCCTATGCCGGAAAGTGAACTTAAAATGAGCAATTTTAAGATAGGAACATCCGAAGCTTCATCAAACGCCAAGATCCTCCCTTATTATTGCGGGATGACTACGACTTATGTTACCCTATCCCTCTTCCTAAGTTCACATAACAAGCAAGTGGCAAGAAATTTAAAGCCTCATCAACGAGAGAACCATGAGGTGCCTTCTAATCCCATAATCATCCAAAGCCACCTACACAATCACCACAAGCAAAAGTTAGCCGTTAGGAAAAAGAAGCGCGTGGCCCGTTGAAATCCCCTCAAACTCCAAAACCTCTACAAGTTAAGGCACTTTCGCGGCTCTAAGATCCAATCGCTCAACGCCACATTGCCCTTAAATTCACCTTTTCCTTTGAGCCACCACCAACAATTCATTTTTATTCTTTCTACCACCATCCAAGGGGAGAGAGAATCCCCTTTGAAATGAGAGTTGTTCCTAGCAAGCCAAAGGTTCCAAATCGTGCTATGCCAAAAAATTTGCCACACCTTTTTCTTCCCCCTCGGTGCCTCCTTCACAAACCCTTCAAGGCACGAAATCAAATCCGGTTCCCCTACACATTTTGCTTGGATCCACCTTCCCACTTGCTCCCAAACCTTATTCGCAAAAGTGCACCCTCTAAGAAGATGCCAAGTAGTTTCCTCCTCCACTCCACACCCCTTACAAATGATATCCGTCTCACTTATGAAAATTCCCCTTTTTCTAAGGTTCGCTTTAGACGGTATACGGTCTTGGATGGCCTTCCATATAAACGCATTTACCTTGGATGGTGCCAACTTTGACCAAATCTCCTTGGTCCACCTTGCAACATCAAGGACTCCTTCGTTTGTATTAAGTTTTCTATAACCTCCCCTTGTTGTGTAAAGACCCTCCTTCTCATCACCCCACCACCAAACGTCCTTTACATTTTCACTAAGCTTTGTCCTTTCCACCTCTTCCTTGAGTCTCCTTTCCTCCTCCTTCTCCCACACAAAAAGGTCTCTTCTCCAATTTCCCACAAAACAAGTGCCACCCCCTTCATCTAAAAATCTTTCGTTGACTTTGCAACCTTTGGACGCCTCCAACGAGAATAATCTTGGAAAAGAGTCTTTCAACCGAGTACCTCTTTCCCCCCATATATGATCCCAAAAGCTCGTATCCTTTCCATCCCCTACCCTTCTCTTGCAACTCGTTAAAAACCACTCACTTTCTCCAATAGACACTATATTCCTCCACCATTCCGACCAACCTTTTGTCCTTCTTTTTCCTTCCTTAAAATCCTCCAAGTCGACTTCCAAAAGCCATATTTCGAATCAATCACCTTGAGCCATAGATCATCCCCACCCTCTAAATTTCTCCACACCCATCTTCCCAAGAGTGCAAGATTAAAGAGTTGAAGGTTCTTTACCCCAAGACCACCCTTTTCCTTCGGGTTACAAACTTTATCCCAAGCAACCCAAGAGATCTTTCTTTTTTCCATGCCAACTTCCCCTCCCCAAAGAAAGTTACGTTGGGCACTCATCAAGGCCTTTCCAATCCCAATCGGAAGCTTATAGAAAGATAAGAAATAGATTGGCAAAGCACTAAGAACCGAATTGACAAGAACCAACCTTCCCCCTAAGGAAAGGAACTTATTCTCCCATAAGCCAAGCCGTCTATCTAAGCTTTCCTTCACTCCTTTCCAATGCAACTTCTCTCTAGCCACTCCTCCCACCGGCAACCCCAAGTAGGGGAAAGGAAGCACCCCAATCTCACATTTAAGATAGCTAGCCCAATGTCTCAAAGTGTCCTCCTCCACTCCAATCCCCAAAAGGGTGCACTTCTTAAAATTAACCTTAAGACCCGACACAAGCTCAAAGATCCTCAAGACTCCTTTCACCACTTTAATATTCTCAAGAGAGGCTTCCCCAAATATCAAAGAGTCATCCGCAAATTGTAGATGCGAAATAGGAGTATAATTTTTCCCCACAAGCACCGGTTTCAATCTCCCCGAGGCACAAGCCTTCCCAAGCAACCTACTCAAGCACTCCGCCATTACAAGGAAGAGGAAGGGAGAAAGAGGGTCCCCTTATCTCAATCCTCTTTGAAACGAAAATTCTCTAGTCGGGCTACCATTGACCAATATAGAAGTGGACACCGTTGTTACACATTCCCTCATCCATTTGATCCATCTAGCCCCAAAACCCAACACCTCCAACATGTGAAAAAGAGACTCCCAATCCACCGAATCATAGGCCTTCTCGAAATCAATCTTGAAAAGAAAAATAGCCTTCTTTTTCTTTTTTGCTTCATCAATGACTCCATTCGCAATGGCTATACCATCAAGAATGTTTCGATTGCCAATAAAAGCCGATTGATTGACATCAATAACCTCCTCCATGACCTTACTCAAACGTTTGGCAAGAACTTTAGACACTACCTTGTACAAGCTCCCAACGAGAGAAATGGGCCTATAATCCTCCAAACTCAAAGGGTTAGGAACCTTAGGAATGAGAGTAATAAAAGTGCTATTAGTGCCTTTGCAAAGCTTCCCGTTTGAGTGGAACTCGTTGAAAACCTTACACAAATCCTCTCTCACCACTTCCCACATTGTCTTAAAAAAGATCCCTCCAAACCCATCCGGCCCCGGACTCTTATCATTCCCACAATCCCACACCGCCTCCTTAATTTCCGCCTCCTCAAACGGCTTCTCAAGCCACACTATGGAATCCGGTGCAAGGGATCGTCCATGAATTCCTCCAACTTTGAAAGACATTTCAACTCTCTTTTTGGAAGTGATTCTCAAAATACTCCACCACACCCTTTTTCACCTCTTCTACCTCTTCAAGCCATTTTCCTTCCACCCTTATCCCTCTCATTTAACTTCACCCTCCCTCTTCTAGCCACCGCTCCATGGAAAATTTTTGAATTCGCGTCCCCCTTCTTAATCCACTTCCTTTTCGCTTGTTGGTGTCTAAGGGATTCCTTGAATAGTAGAAGCCTTTCAAGTTCCCAAGAAGCCTCTCTTCTCTTGTTGCCCAAAATTCCTTTTGCCTCCTCCAACTCCCCACTTCCTTCCACCGGCCACGTGTCTCCCACCCAAGAGACCGAGGAGGTTCTCTCTTCACAATTCACGTCCAAACCATGTAACACCCCCTCCAACACTTCGATCTTCCCATCAACCTCCCCAAATTCGTTAGCATGCCACGCCTTAACTCTTGATTTCACCAATTTCAACTTTTCCTTAACCACAAAACTACTCCATCCCCTCACCCCATCCTCCTTCCAAGTGTCGACCACCAACTTTCTAAACTTGTCGCTTTTCACCCAACTATTGATGAACCGGAACGGTTTAGGACCCCAATCCCTCCCATCTTCCTTGAGAAGTATCGCCACATGGTCCGAGACTCTCCTTTTAAGCCCCCACTTGAATGAGAGATGGCCACTTGACCACCCAACTTCTAGAAAGGAGAAACCGATCTAACCGGCTACAACAAGTTCCATTCGCCCTATACCAAGTGAACTTTCTCCTCCCCAAGGGGAGGTCCACTAGTTCTCCCTTATCAATGAACCCATTAAACGCCCTTGAGCCTCTTCGTTCTTCCTCCCTTCTTTTCCCTTTCCTTTCACTAGGACCCCTAATCTCATTAAAATCTCTACAAACGCACCAAAGCCCTTCCTTATCACCCCCAAATCTACATAAAAGAGCACCCCATAGAGCCTCCATTTTCTTCACATCACAAGGTGCATAGACATTAACCAAGTTTACCAACACCCCATTCCACCTTCCGATCACACCCAACGCACCTTCCTCATCCCAAAAAGAAACAATTTCGAAAACCCTTTTATCCCACATACAAAGAAGCCCTCCGGAAGCACCGATCGCACCACTACACACCCAATCCACATTTGAATCACCCCAAAGTCTTTCCACTTCTTGTAAAGAGAATGCTACTTTTTTGGTCTCTTGCAAACAAACAAAGTTCACCTTCTCTTTCCCTAGTAGTCTACTAACCTCTCTCTTCTTGAGAATGCCTCTCACATTAAAGCTTAATATCTTCATAATCCACAACTAACATTTGCAATACCCAAATCAAGAGCCGCTTTCAAACCAAGTTGTTGATCTCTTTTCTCCCACGCCTTTACAATCTCCTCCGCTTTCTCAACATCCTCCCCTTCAAGGAAACCTAGCTCTATCCCCAAAGGGATAGCCAAATCTTCGTCCGCCCCCACCACTAACTCCTTTCCCAAAGGTAAAGCCACCTCCTCCTCCCCAACCCCTAGCTTACTAAGAAATGTCCTATTGCACGCTTCAATGTCACAAGTGAGAGGTTCACAACCCCCATCAATTTGTTTCTCACGAATTTCTACGGGTATTTTCCTTCCCCTCTTAGGGACTCTTCTAGTTACACCCTCCGCACCTCCACCTTTGTTCCCTTTTTTCCTTTGCGAGCCTCCCGCAAGGATTTGATTCGAAAGCCTCAAATTGGACGAAAGGCATTGGCCAATTTTCTTAGAAGACCGCTTCCCTCCCTTTCTACCCTTCCTATTACTCGGTGGCTCGATCAAATCAACAAAAAGATCCTTCTCATTCAAAAAACTGAACCCTCCCTCAACCTCCTCTCCTTCCGGTCCCAAATCAAGCCCATCAACACTGACCTGTCTCAAACCAGGCCCTCCCTCACCCAAACCAGGCCCAATACAAGTTTCAGCCAAAGAGTCCAAGGTGATAGCATCACTCAGAAACCTCCCTACCTCAGTTACTACTCGCCTAGAATCCGCCAAAGCTTTCAAAGCCCCCGTATCCACGCAACCCGGAAAGCAACTCTGCACAGGAACAGAAAAGCTTATATTCTTTCCGGCAGCAGCACCACCTAAGCAAACAAGTGACTCGGTCTCCGTCTCCGCCGCAGAGAACAACTGACTATCCTCACAAGAACCAGTCCGCCCGTCGCCGCCCAGCCCATCACCTCCGTCCCCAGCCTGCCCTTCTCCACCCCTGCCAGTCTCTTCTCCTTCTACCTTATCGCCGATCGCCGGTGCACCCAAACAAGCGTCACCTAAACTTACTCGAACTGCTTCCCCCTCATTTCGAGACAACCCAACAAAAGAATCCGGAACGAAACTCGATTCAGATTCATAAAAACCTCCCGTTGCTTCCCAATCACCGCTAGCCGCACTTGAAACTTCTTCGCTATCAAGACAATCGCACGAAGAAGCTCCCGAATAAAAAACGTCATGTACCATGACAGGCCTTTTAGCATCCAGCAAACTAGCCTTAACCTCATGGACTTCTCTAATTGTTATCGGGAAATAGCACCCATCCACCTTCACCTGCGTTCTCCTTCTTAACTCACCAAACGACACCGTCTCAACTAGACAAAACCCTTTTCTCAAATCTTTTTTCTCCAACGTAAGCGGATGAATATCCACCAACGTCCCGACCACTCTCACAAGCTTCTCAAAGGTGTTAAACTCCCATGAATGCAAAGGAACCCCAAAGACTTCAACCCAAGTTAACCTTGCCCTATTCACATCCGAACGTCTCCAAGCTCTCACCTCTTTAAACCACAACCTCAACCACCCCTCCTCCTCATCCAAAAAAGCTAGTCTAGAAGACTCATCCAAAGGTTTCGCTACCCATCTAAACTCCGAGAGTTTAGCTAGTTTGAAGTTCTTATGATTTGTATTAATCCTCTAATAAACTCCATTCCGACTTCAGTACTGCTCCAATGAACACAAGAGGTAGTTGACCACTTTATACATGAAGGACACTCGAGATCCATGTACTTCTTGTATCCCTTTGTCTTTTATCTACAGGTTTAACTAATGATCAGCTGCATAATTATCATGGCGAAGTCAAGCACTATTTCTGGTAAAAAAATGTAATGCACTTGCATCTACTAATTTATGTTCAGATTGGCTACTTGAGTCTATTTTATGTACACCATATATTTTGATTTGGTTTTTGTATTTTAGCTTTTGTTGTCATTTTGTTTTTATGACCACTACTATTTTGGGAAAGAAAGAATTAGTTTCTTCCTATTTTATGCTTTCCCTTTTTTCCAAGTAAAATAAATTTTGTTCTTGATAAAATTGATTCTAAGTGTCACGTTCATAAGTCAGCTTTGTCACATACATACATAACTTTGTCGAAATTCCATTTTCGTGTCGAAAGTTCCTAGCTTGTATTAAAATGAATAGGTCCAACTCCAAGTTGTTAATTAAACATCTCGGCATGAATAGTTAAATAGTTTCATGTGGCCGTACATAAATATTAAAATGACAGGAGATAACAAGATAACATGGACCAGCGTGGTCTCTCTGACACATTTGGCCCGCAAAGTTGGCTCATAAACAACCAACATTTCATCTTAAACTACCCCACTTCATTCTTAATCACATTTGCTTCCATCTTAAGTCGGTAACAATACAATCATCAATATCATTCTAGCTCCTAAGATCACTCATTTGATGTGTTTTCAAAGTCGGCACCCGGACGTTGATCCAGCCACCTTTTCTGATCGACATTCAACCGGATCAATTCGAAATTGACGTGATGCTTATAATTTATCATATTATTTTCATTTTATTTTATACTTAGCTATCATATTAACTAAAAATATAATGTTCGATAAAACTTGGTCAACTACAACGTAGCGTGATATTGCTATCGGGTCTTGGTTCAACCAGATCAATCCCAAACGACCTATCTGGCTGAAAACATAGTCATTTCTTCCATTTAATATAGAGTATACTTATCGAGTTTTTAAAACCCTAATCTGGATCAATCTTCGAATCTTGTACACATCTCAATCAACTCTCATTTTTTAATTTCGAACACAATTCTTCAAGAAACCCCTACTGAGTCCAAATAAACCCTAAAACATTTTTCAAACAACAAGTTTGGCTAATAACAAATCATCCAACTAACAAGTTGAGTACATGTTCTTACTTAAAAGTGGAACAATTTCTTTCATGATTCTTTCACAAAGAACTGTTCGTGATGAAAGTCATAATACACGCAAAATATACGATGACTTACATGCGAGTAAAATACTGGAAGGAACACATGACAAACAACTTGCAAATAAACAAAGCAAATGGACTTGCTAGTAGGCAAGAAGAGATATACTAGCTAGTAGAATGACACAAGTAGAGAGATCTCTATATGTGTGTCTCTCTCATATAAAAATCACATAATAGTAGTATATTTGTATTTTATACTAAAAAAGAAAAAGGAAAAGGTTTTGTTAATTATAAATTAGTTTGAAGGTTGTAGTAGTTCTTGTTCACCTTCTAGCTATCTGTAATGAAAAACAAACATAGCCCACTGCTTTCTCCCATGCACTTGTCTTGATCAGGTCCAACACAAGTCCTTAAGTGTTTAGCAAATTCACATTTGTTGATGCCCTTCCCTTATCTCTCTGTCCCATAACTTGTCCCTCTACAGTTATCTTTCTCCCTTCATTTAAGTACCCCCATTTCCCATACTCAAATCCATCATCACATTCAAACAACACACTCACTACTATTTACCCTCCACAAACCAGAGCTAGAGCAACCAAAGCAACCAAGCAAACACACACAACACACTTCTCATTTCTGACTCATTCTTTTCTTCCAACTCAATTCATTTTTATAACACTACAATATATACAACAGCTTAACCAACATCATCAAGACTACTACAATGTCTAGCAGAAGATCACGTTCCAGCAGGCAGTCTGGTACTGTTTCCAGGATAAGCGACGATCAGATCGCTGATCTCGTCTCCAAGTTGCACCGTCTTATCCCTGAGATCCGTAACAGACGTTCCGACAAGGTAACCTAACCTACACACTTCAACTGCAAGTAGTTGTAGTTGTTTATGTGACTTGGTCATTTCTTGAATATAATTTTATTTTAAAAAAAATTATTAGGTGTGTATATATGTAGTATATGTGTTGTGTGTGTGTGGCCTATGTTTTATGTTCAAGGGATAAGTAGTATACCTAGCTAAGCCCCATAAACTCAACCTTGTGATTGTGGGACTTTCTTGTTCCCTAGCATAGACAGCGATACGGATTTTGTGCTCCAACCATTTCAAAATGTGTGTTCTAGCTACAAATTTCACAAACACCTTGAACTGATACTTAGGGAAACAACATTAAAATACACTAGTTGCGGTACAAGAAATTGGACTAAGTGACACACATTTTGACTAAAAACATGCTTATTTCACGCCTATAAATTTGGCCCATTTCCATGTATTTTGCTAGCACAAATATATATACACTTTTATTTATTAGAAAGAACAAAAATGTTGAATTTATTGGTCATTTTGTGGGCAGGTTTCGGCGTCAAAAGTGTTGCAGGAGACCTGTAACTACATCCGGAACTTGCACCAGGAAGTCGACGATCTGAGCGACCGGTTATCGGAGCTTTTGGAGTCGACGGACAGTGACAGTGCTCAGGCAGCAGTAATTAGGAGCTTGCTAATGTGATGATCAGATGAACTATAGTTGAGCTAGCTGCAGCTTAAATTAATACTCTTCTCTATATATGCTTCTTCTTCTTTTTGTACCAATTTCATCTCGTAACGTCGTCGTTTTGGCGATTAGGGTTTGGTCACTAGCCAACTTTTGCTACTACTTAATTGGGTGCTCATGTTGTATAATATTGTTGTATAATATGGTCTCCCTAGCTATCTATAAATATTAATGTTCGCTTAATTATTATTTAGACTTTTTGCCCTATGTTTATTAAGTCTCGTCTGATAGGATTATGTATATCTAGCTATCAGAGACTACCTAGCTAGCTACTCCACTTCCAAAGTTGTGGGTACATTACATAAGCCTAATCACGAAAAGATTTTTATTTATTTTTCCTTTTCCGTCTCTAATCTTTTCGTCTTAAATATTATTCAGTCCAATTTATTAAATTTAATTTAGTCCAGGTCGAATAAGACGTACATTCATTTCTGTTGAGAATAACAGAAACTAATAATGATGAGAATGATATGTTTTTATGGTTTCTTTTTTCGCTTGAAATAGGTTGTTAGCAAATCACTAAATCTTGTCATTAGTATCTGATTAGCTATGTAGACCCATGAAAATTATTTTAATTAAGTTTAGACTACCAACGATTAAGTACTTTAATAAAGTTATTTGCCAGCTTGGATATGATTCTGATAATTTCAATTCACCTTTTTAATACTAATAATTTCTCGAAAGAGACATAGGGTTGCACTTGTATACAGTGAAGAATCGAGAAATCTTGGTTTAAAATGACAGTTACAAATAAAAATTAATCATAACAAAATATTAAATTTGGCGCTTCTAGCGTAATCTATGATTCTCTGTCTACTTGCTGATACTTAATTATGATTAGATAGGTATGTAATTAGCTACTTGCTTACTGTTTAACTTGCTTGCTTATTTTGTTACGTACACTTTGCTTATCTGTGGTAATCACATTATTTTCGCAATTAAGCAAGCAGCAACTATTGGAATGACGTATAGCACAGAAAAGGATTTAATAAAAAATAAATAAAAAACAAAGAATATGACATAGTAGAAATATTACAGTTGAAGTATACTCTAACAGTCTAAAATATTAATAAGGCGGACAATATAAAATGTTTAAACCGAAAAGATTATTTTTGTTGTGATTGTGAAATTAGCAATATTAGTACTAAGACATTCTGCCATAACTAATTAAGGCAGAGCCGTTAGAGTAGATTTCTCGTACATAACTACGACATTCAATCTTATTATTTTCTAACATGGTATTAGAATAAGGTTTGGATACCCGACATCTTTAATGACATGTTCTTCCGATAAGCACTATTCAAGTATATCACTTTCACAATGACACCCATTGTTCCTTTGTAGAAATGTGTCATGACACATTCGATGTGACTACAAAATAGGATAAAACGATCCAACTGGCCAGTGTGATATGTTCCTAGGAGAAGGCCCTTCTGAAGAGATCAATATCTTTATCTTGATGCGGAGATATTATCTTGTCACTTTCAATAAGAGATTGGAAAACCTCGATGATCCACCACCATTCCACATTTGGAGTTGTTATCTATTTACATTAGCTCAAGCGTAACAATCTAATCTTATCATATTTACTTAACGATGTCATATTGTCAACGATGAAATCAAAACAACTGTGATGTTTAGTAGCTCGATCTCCTAGAAAAACATGTTAATAAACTAAAAGTTTGGCTTCCCAGCATGAAAATGTTCGAAATTATCAACTTCAACACGAGCTTAGCTCATTCGTGTAATTTAAAACGTAACCTTGCACCGAATTGCACGGTTACGTGATGGATAAGCCCATTTACACGCAAGACTAAATTGAGTTAATTGGCCCTAAAGTCAGGAAGCCCAATCACATGAAACGGACTTCATTTGTTATCACTCGGCCCACTATGCTCGGCTCGAGTTATGCGATCCAGGTCCAATTCCCGAGTAACATGTGACTCAACCAGGTTCATCAAAATCTGATTTCCCAGGTTCCTTTTGTCTGGTCAATTTCCCCAGCGTCACTCAAGCAAGCCACATACACACGTTTTGGCGAACTTTGAGTAAATTGATAGTCACTCCCCGCCCAATTTTCAACAACTGATCTTCTCCTTCGTCAAAAATCAACAACGCCATTTCCAAATCTAAAAACGGAATCTCACAGATCATGCGCAATTCGTCCTGAGAAACCCACGCCACCGACATGATGGACGCAGTGTCAATTCGAGTTCCATACAAGAACCTCAAGCAGGAGGTCGAGCTCGTTAGCGCCGATGACGAATCGCGCAAACGCCAGATCCAATCTCATCCGTCGCCGTCGGAATCGCCGGATTCGGATCGGCATCACACGCCGCAGAATAATTGCAGCTTGATGACGTTGATACTCAGTTGTACAATCGCCGCTGGGGTGCAATTTGGTTGGGCGCTTCAACTGTCGCTGCTTACTCCGTATATTCAGGTAATCAGGACTGACTTGCTCGATTTTACTTCGTTGTGGATTGGATTTGAGGTTGTTGGTTAGTTTACTGATCTGGTTGAGTAGGTGCGTGGTGATGCTGTTTTTTTTTTGCATTTTGCTAAGGCTAGGATGAGCTCTCATGTGCCCGTTGGAAATGTGTTAACAACAGTTTACTAGGATTATGATATGATGATTATATTGCATATTGGTGTATCGTGTATGTATGTTAGGTACTTTCCCATGCTTAATTTAATCGATTACAGATTCTGAATATTATTAACTTATATTGGAGTAGTTCTGTGTTTTGTGGAAAATGATGTTCATATTGGGAAGTAAACCATGAACAACATGTTTTGATTAATAATATAGTACCTTAAGTCCTTAAGTTCTTCTTCTACACGCATTGTGAGCAATACCGGATAGCACATCCAGTTGACCTTGCATCACAAGGACATTGTTACCTGTAATTTCAGTTTGGATGATCTGGTGTCTTAATTAGCTCAATCAAGTCTCTTTATTCAGGTAGCATTTTAATTGATATGTCAATATTGTATTGCCCAGCGAGGTATATATAAATTTTCTCGTGATTTGTGATCCTAGTAACTAGTACATGTTAGATAAATTTGGTTTAATTGCTAGCTTGAAACTGTAACTGTGTCCTGTCAGAAGTGAGTTTTCAAGTTCTAGTGAGTTGGTGGTGTGAATGAGATCATGGTAGTGTTGATTGATTGATATGCTCTTGATAGTCAATGTTTTAATAGTTGTATAGTAATTTGGTTTGTCATGGTTTAGCTATCTATAGTTTCTCCCTGAGACCTTTCTTGTCAGGATTTGAATGTTAAGAACTCATTTAAGTTCTGTTTTATATTTATTTTCTGTTTGCAACAGAATATAAGAAGCTGAGTATAGCCTATTAAAAGCAGAAGATAAATTTGTGAAAATAATTAATTCTGTAAATATATTGTGAAGAAATCACTTCTAGGGAATTGTCTGCGGTTTGGTTATTCTAGTTTACGCAGTTTTAAAACACCTTTTGCAAACATCCCTCCTCATCCTACTTAATCAGAAGTTTTTGCAAACAGGCTCTTTGGAGATGCATATTGCCCATAGAAGATGATTGATACAGAACTTATTGCTCCCAGTAAATGATGTATAGATACAAAGGAAGTTAATAATG